>CAKNYM010039399.1:0-16366 GCA_932195095.1 Andricus curvator
CAAATTTTACACAAATCTAATACCTTCTCTAGATGAGAATGTAAAAAGTTAAATTTTCGACCAAAATAGAACAGTTAAATTTTCAGTAAAAAACAGAGTAATTTTGAACATAAAAAAACAAAAAATTTTCAACCAAAGAGATGAATTTTCAACTAAAATAAAAAATTCTTCAATCGAAATGGCGAATTTTCAACAAATACAGATTTTTCACTTAAGAAAGAAAAAATAGTTAATTCAAATTGTTGATCTTTTAAGCAAAACTATGATTTTTCTGTGAAACAGTAGAATTTTCTACCCGAACATATAAATTTTCAACAAAAACGTTAATTTTCAACTAAGCAGATGCATTTTTAACAAAAAAAGAGGAAATTTCATACCAAAAAAGAAGAATTTTTAATTAAGAAGATAAATTTTCAACAAAAAATGGAAATATTACACTTTCAGTTAAAAACATAAATTTAAAAAAAAACGAATTTATTAACAAAATAGTTAAACTTTCAATCAAAGATACAAATTTTCAACTAAAACAATGAATCTTCAACCAAAAAATGATTTTTTTTTAACAAAGTGGTTCAACTTTCAATCAAAAAAGATGTTAATTTTTAATGAAAAAAAAATTTATTTAACCAAAAAGACGCATTTTCCACAAAATAGTTGAATTTTCAACCACAGACGATTAATTTCCTACCGAAAATTTGCATTTTTATAAAAAAAAAAAAAAGGATGAAATTTATACTAAAACAGATGAATTTTCAAACCAAAAATACGAATTTTCAACAAATACATATTTTTCACTAGAGAAAAAAAAATTCATTCAAATTGTTGCCCTTTTAAGCCAAAGGATGATTTTTTGTAAAACAGAATTTTCTACCCGAAAATATAAATTTTCAACAAAAAAGTTAATTTTCAACTAAGCAGATGCATTTTTAACAAAAAAAGAGGAAATTTCATACCAAAAAAGAAACAACAAAAAAACAAAACGAAAACGAATTTTCATACTAATCAAGATCAATTTTCAACCAAAAATAGAAATATTGCACTTCCAGTTACTAATAAAGAAATTAACCTTTAATCAAAAAAATAAATTTTTAACAGAGTAGATCAACTTTTACCCAAGTAGTTGAATTTTCAATTCAAAAAGATCAATTTTAAACAAAATAGTTCCACTTTCAACCAAAGAGATTAATTTTCAACTAAAATGATGAATACTCAACAAAAATTTTTGTAACAAAGTGGTTCAAACATCAACCAAGTAGTTCAATTTTCAACCAAAAAAGATGAATTTCCAACAAATAATGTAACATTAAATATTTCGACCAACTGCAAAAAAAGTCAATAGAAACATTAACTTTTGCAAGATTTTTTTTTCAAATCCCTGGCTTTTCCCCGACCAACAAAATTCCCTGAATTTTCCCTGATTTCCATGTTTTTCCTGGCCTACGGCCACCCTGAAATAAGTTGTCTTTGAAGAAACTCACTTTCCAGCTTCAGAAGCTAATTGACACCAATCTCGTCTCACGATATCCAAACCCTTGTGTTCTTGGGCCAATTGAATTTGGCCATTTGGTCCCTTCGCCATTGTTACTGCAGCATATTTCTTCTTCTGCAAAAGCAGTAAATATTTGAAGACGCCATCGATGTCAAGCTCGACTCTTCTGTAGAGTTTGTTCACTTCCTGTTTTATCTGTTAAAAATAGATACAAAACGAAAACTTGAGTACTAAATCTCAAATAAAATTATTTGTCGTTTTGGAATATAGAATTTTACCTTCTTTCCAATGTTGAAGACTTCATCATAGTCGACAATATTCGTGTTTATCATGATTGAATCGGTATCACCATAAATAACCTCGTAGTTTAATTTTTCCACGAGTCGCTTCGTACTTTGCAAAATTTCTCTTCCCTTTGCTATTAGATTAAAAATTACATTATTTCATAATTGTGCCAGTTACAGGGATCAAAGCGGTTCAATAGTTCAATTTTAAGTAAAAAGGGGGATTTTTTTCGAAAAAGGGGATTTCATTTACAGGGTGTCTACTCAAATATAATGTTTTTTCAGGTATAATTTTTTATAGAACGGCGTAATTAAAATGTTAAAATTTGATATTAAATTTTTTTTCAGTTTCTACGGACTCAATTAATATGTTTAATTTAGAAATCTTTGACAAATTATATTAAAAGATATTACTAAATATATTAGCACTATCGATTAATTCAATAATACTAAACACATAATTAAACAGTTTTAAATATATCTTTAAAGTTCATAAATTTGAATAATAATTCAAACAAATTTTTAGTTTATGTATTTATACTTAAAATTCAGTGCAATTCAGGTAAAACTAATGATAGATGCATTTTTAACCAAACAGTTGAAAATTCAACCAAAAACATTAATTTACTACAAAAAAACAACGTATTTTCAACAAAATACATAAATTCTCAATTAAACAGCTACATTTTCAACTAAAAAAAGCCATTTTTAACCCAATTAGTTAAATTCTGAACTAAAAAAGATACATTTTAAACCAAAAATGGAACAGTTCAATTTTTAGTTGAAAAATTAATTTTCCACAAGAAAATAAATTTTCAAACAAAGTGATGAACTTTCCATTAGAATTATGTACCTTCTACTGGAATAGGTATTTTAAACCGAAAAAATGCATGTTCAACAAAAGATTTTAACTTTCAACCAAGTAGTTTTATTTTCAAACAAAAATATGAATTTGAAACTAAAATTATGAATATTTAACAAAAGAATATTAAGTTTCTACCAAAAAGGACAATTTTTCAACAATATACATGAATTCTCTGCCAAACAGCTGAATTTTTAACTAAAAAAAGCAATTTTCAATCAAATAGTTGAATATTGAACTGAAAAAGTCAATTTTCAACCAAAAATGGAATAGTTAAATTTTCAGTTAAAAAAAATTAATTAAAGAAAATGAATTTTCAACCAGTTAAATTTCAACTAATAAAAATAAAATTTTAACAAAATAGTTAAATCCTCAACCAAAAAGAGGAATTTTCAACCAAAAAGATTAATTTACTAACAAAAAAGACAAATTTTCAACAAAATACGTGAATTCTCGACCAAATAGCTGAATTTTTAACTAAAAAAATCCATTTTTAACCAACTACTTGAATATTTAGATTTCCAGTTAAAAAAGTTAATTTTCAACCAGTTGAATTGCAACGAATAAAAATAAAATTTCAACAAAATCTTCAACCCAAAAGATTAATTTACTACTAAAAAAGACAATTTTTCAACAGAATACATGAATTCTCGACCAAACAGCTGAATTTTCAACTAAAAAAAATTAATTTTTAACCAAATACTTGAATATTGAACTGAAAAAGTCCATTTACAACCAAAAATGGAATAGTTGAATTTTCAGTTAAAAAAATGAATTTTCAGCTAGTTGAATTTCAACAAATAAAAATAAGGTTTTAACAAAATAGTTAAATCGTCACCCAAAAAGATGAATTTTCAACTAAAAAGATTAATTAACTAACAAAAAAGACAATTTTTCAACAAACACATGAATTCTCGACCAAAATGCTGAATTTTCAAAAACAAAATTCCATTCTTAATAAAATAGTTGAATATTGAACTAAAAAAGTCAATTTTCAACCAAAAACTTCTCCAGGTTTTCCAGTTAGGGTAAAATACAGCGATTTCCTCAATGTTTGAAAAGTTACATTTTCAACTAAAAAAAAATAATTTTTTAACCATATAGTTGAATTCTCAACTAAAAAGGATAAATTTTCAACCAAAAATGGAGTAGTTAAATTTTCAGTTAACAAAATTAATTTTTCACCAAAAGAAACAAAAAAATTTCAACTAAAGTGATGAAGTTTCAACTAAAATGATGAAGTTTTACTGGAACAGATATTTTTAACCGAAAAGATGCATTTTTAACACAAGAGTTTAACTTTCAACCAAGTAGTTTTATATTCAACGAAAAATATGAATTTTAAACTAATTTATGAATATTTAACAAGAGAAGATTAAGTTTCTACCAAAAAAGACAATTTTTCAACAAAATACGTGAATTCTCGACCAAACAGCTGAATTTTCAACTAAAAACCCAATTTTTAACCAAATAGTTGAATTCTCAACTAAAAAAGATAAATTTTCAACCAAAAATGAAATAGTTAAATTTTCAGAAGAAAAAAATAATTTTGCACACAAAAAAAACAACAAATTTTCAATGAAAGTGATGAATTTTCAATTAAAAAGACAACATTTTTAAACAAATAGTTAAATTTTGAACTAAAAAAGTTCAACTTTCAGCCAAAAATGGAACAAAAAATTAATTTTCCAAGAAACAAAAAACAAATTTTCAAACAAAGTGATGAATTTTCAACCAAGAAGATTAATATCTACTAAAGAAGAACGAATTTTCAACAACAAAAAATGAATTTTCAATCAGATATTTGAATTTTAAACTAAAAACGATCACATTTCAACTAAAACTAAAATAGCTAAATTTTCAGTAAAAAAAATGCAAACAAAAAAAAACGAATCTACACAAAATAGTTAAATACGCTCTTGAAAAATTTCCTGACTTAAAAAAAATTCCTTACAATTTCTAGGTTTTTTCAGGTATATAAATATTCCCTGATAATTTCAAATTTTCCCGTTAGGACATTCCAGGATCTTTATAAAATTTTATCAGATTCTAGAGCGATTTCCTCAATGTTTGAAAAGTTAAATTTTTAATTTAAAAAAAGTTAATTTTCAACTAAAGAGATAAATTTTAAATTAAAATTATGAAATATTCAACTGGATTAGTTAAATTTTAAGTTAAAAAAGTAATTTTCAATTATTTTCACAGACTGTAATTTGGTGATTGTGAATTCTCTTTTGTTAAAGCTTCTTCGGCTTTAACAAATATATTCTCATCAGGTACCTCGTGCTTCGCACTCGATTTTGTCCAAAATGCAAAATTCTCTACATTATATGTTCAACATTATTATATCAAATGTAAATTACATTTATTTCTGTACGTCGGCCTGTGATTGCTTATTTAGATATTGCAAAATAAAGTACAAATTGTATTTATCACGATTACTTTAATATTTGTTCCTGATTTTGCATTTAATTTTATCATCAGCTACCGTGAAAATTGTATATCATTTCAATAAATCTATATTATTACAATTCATAATATGCATTGATATTAAAAACAGACATATTTTCCTTGTCTTGTTTTTATAATTGAAAAAAAGTGCGCATCCTATAAGAAAAAAACAATTTTGTAATTGAACATTTTATTGCAATTTTTGTCGGTTTTCCATAAAAATTTGTTTATTTTAAATGTTATTTTTTACGATTTAAACTAAAAATACGAATCCTAGCGAAAAGTGGTTTTGAGCAAATTTGCAGATATAAATTAGGCGAAAAATTTTGCTAAATAAAATGTTATTGTAGCTTGTGTCGTTTTTCCAAACAGTTAATTTTTTTATTTTAAATGTATTGTTATAACAAAAGTTTATAACAAATTTGTAGATCTTTTTTGGCTGACAACTTTTTTCTATTCATCTTTTTTCGTACCTTGCGTCGTTTTTCCAATTTTTTTTTAAATTGATAATGTTATTTTTCACGATTGAAACAAAAATTACGCATCTTATAAAAAATGATTAATAAAAAATGTGTAGCTCTTTTCTGAGTGAACAACTTTTGTCTATTAATTTTTTTCGTGGTTTGTGTCGTTTGTCCAAAAATTTAATTTATTTTATTCTTAAATAAGTTTTTTACAAATGAAACAAAACCTACGCGTCCCATCAAAAAGTGATTAATAACAAATTTGTACATCTATTTTGAGTGCACAATTTTTGTCTATTCATCTTTTTTCGTATCTTGTATATTTTGACCGAAAAATTGAATTTTTAATTATTTTTTTGAGCGATAAAAATGTGAATTTTCGATTTTTCAAGAAAATTAAAAAAAAGTCTTTTAACAATATTGTAGGGTGTTCAAAAGGAAAGATTTTTCTTCTCTTATATATTTTTCATTTCGTGCGGTGTTTGGCTTAAAATGTTCATTTTCGTTTGTTTTTTTGAATTTTGTAAATGCTATAACTCCGGTAATTTTTCTTCTATCAAAAAAAAGGTATAAGAATATTTTGTTCGCCTTTTTGAGTACTACGAACATCCGCACATATAATTTTTAAATCTTAAAAAAAGTGGTCTCAAAAATTTTAAAAATGCGCTCACTTTTTGAATTTTTATCCGAAACGGCTGGCTAACGAACTTGACCTTCATTTCAGGACACTTAAAGAGTATAACAAAGCCAAATCCAATACGTTAATTCTTTTGAAAGTTATCGTGCTGAAAGACAGACAGACATTTTGTAAAAACCTGTTTTTGGGTTCAGGGGGTCTCAAAACGTGGACTTTTGATTTTTAAACAAGATTTTATCAACCAAGTAGTCCAATTTTAAACTAAAAAGATGAATTTTAAACTAAAATGATGAATCTTCAAGTGGAAAACACTGCTCTCGCGAGATACTGCCCCTTGACGTAAGACCTTCCAAAAATTTTCGCTGACGGTGAGTGTTACGGGGTCCAACTTCCAAGGGGACGAGAGAGAGGCGCTGCGAGCTCAGTGGAGTTTCGGCTTCGCAGTACCGTCATGTGTTTTGGTTTTGGTTATTCGTTACAAAAATGTCGAAGTTAAACAAGAGGAAGCGTTTAACATACGGAGAGAAATATGAGATTCTGGAGGAAGTGAAATCAGGTGTCTCAAAACAGTCTATTTTACAGAAATATGGTTGCGCTGAGAGAACGTACAGGAAGTTGATATCTCGCGAATCTGATATCAGGAATAAGGTTATAGGTTATGAATATATGAAGAAGAAATCGTCGAGAACAAGTGAAAATATGGTTTTGGATGCTGCTGTGTTTGAATGGTTTAAGCAAGCGAGAGACAGAGGTGATCCAATATGCGGGCCGATCATTAAAGAGAAAGCTCTTATTTTAAACGAGAAGCTAAACGGTCCGAAAACGTTTCAAGTAAGTAAACAGACAGGCAAACAAATATTTTAACGTGTAACAGTAAAATTTGTTCCGCATTTTAGCTAAATATTCAGTTTATACCCTTGTCTCAGGCAAACTGAATGCTAAAATCGACAAAAGTACATGCACTGTTTTGAGGTTAGAATGGTATGCCGGGTTCTATGTCGATTTTAGCAATGACTACATTTTTCTTAATTATCTCAAAAAAAGAACACCCAATAGACGGGTGTTTTATATATTTCTACCGTTTCCCGAAAATTCTAGGCTAAATTATTCTTATTTTGGATATTAAGTCCGAAAAACAAAAAATCGATCAAATTAAAGAAAAATTTGTTAGTTTGCATAAAAGTGTTTTTATGCTAGTTTTGTGGAGTTTAAAACAATGATTAAATACTAAAAATAAATATTTATCAAAAAGAAAATCGTTTTAGATGGAATTTCCATCTTATACAGTGAAAAAACACATCTTTGTCAAAAATATATTTCTAAAAAAGAAAAAAAAAACATTTCACTATGTCATGTAAGTATTATAAGCTTAAATAAACTTTAAATAATTTATGTAGCGATAAATTTTATCCAGATTATGCAAAGAATATGAATAATAGACATTTGGAATTGAAATACGAATTCCAACATAACTTTTAGGTCCGATTTTTTAGATAGTAAATATTTTATGTATAAATCAGGCCTTACAGTCCCTATGGGATAAAATATAGGGACCAAAGGGTACTTTTTGTCACAGTCATAGGGTAATTTTTTCGCGCTCAAAGGGTAACAAATTCAGGATAAATTGATAAAACTTCCAAAAAATTCAGTTAAATTCAAAATAGTTCAAATGAATTGGAAACATCTTTAAAAATCAAAAATATTCCATTCATTTCCGTAAAATTAGAATTAATTTAGAGGAATTTAAGGTAAACGAGAAGAATTCTATGAAATTCATAAAAAATTAAGGTGAATTTAAACAAAAATTCAAATGAATTGAAAACAATTTCAAAGTGTGAAAAAACTTCACTGAATTGAATAAATTTGAAGTAAGCTTAGAAAAATGTAAGGGAATTCAAAAGAATTTGATGAAATGCCTAAGAATTCAAGACGTGGTTAAAAGACTCCAAGATCAATTTTAAAAAACTTTTAAAAATTCAAAAAAGCCATTAATAAAGCCAAAGTAGAATTGAGTAAATCTAAAAAAAATACAAGCGAATTAAGAATTAAGGGTGAATTCCAAAAAATAATTTCAAATCTCTTAAAATCTTTAACACCCTACTAATTTCCAGCAGCAAAGTGACTAATGACTACAAAAACATTCAAAAGAATTTCAAATGAATTGGAAATAATTTTAAAAATCGAAAAAATTCCATTGATTTCAGTAAAATTTCAGCGAATTTAAAGGAAGAATTCAAAAGGATTTAAAAGAATTCAGGATACATTAACAAGAATTCAGGGTGAATTCCAAATGAATTTCAAAAAATATTTTAAAAACTCTTAAAATCTTTAACACCTTACTAATTTCCAATAAAAAAGTGACTAGTGACTACAAAACCATGCAAAAGAATTCAAATGAATTGGAAATAATTTTAAAAATCAAAAAAATTCCATTGATTTCAGTAAAATTTCAGCGCATTTAAAGTAAGAATTCAAAAGGAATTAAAATAATTCAGGATACATTAATAAGAATTCAGGGTAAATTCCAAATGAATTGCAAAAAATACTTTAAAAATTCTTTAAATTTTTAAAACCCTACGAAATCCCTCACTTCTTGTGAATAAATTCTTCGAAATCCATAAATATATTAAAATCCCTTAAAGTTATTAAACCCATTGGAAATCCCCTGAAATTGTTCAAATTTCTTGAAAATTCCTTCAAATCTTTTTAAATACCCTAAAATATTTCGAGGTCTTTGAAATCCCTTGAAACTATTGAAATAAAAAAAAAATTCCTTAGAAATTGCAAATCCTTTGATATCTTTTGAAATCCCTTGAAACTTTTTAAATTCATTGAAAACGCCTGGAAATCTTTTAAAATAACCTAAAATATTTAAAAAAATTTAAAGCTCTTGAAAATGCTAAGGAATTTGAAAAAAAATCCACTAAAATAATTCAAATCCTTCGATCATTTTATCAATTGATCATCATGGTCAATTAAATAAAAACTTTAAAAAATAAAAAAAATCCATTGAATAAGTACAAAGAATTGAGTAAATTTAGAAGAATTCAAGTGAATTTAAACATTAAAAAGAATTTAAAAGTGTTCAGGATAAATTAATAAGAATGCAGGGTGAATTCCAAAAAAAAAATTTCAAATATCTTCAAAACTTTGAAACCCGTGAATAAATTCTTTAAAATCCACTAAAATATTATAAAATCCCGTGACATTCTATGAAATACCTTGAGAGCCTTAAAAAATCCTTACAATCATTGAAATCCTCGGAAACCATATAAAATCACGTTAAATCTTTTAAAATATGTATCTTAAAACAGTATAGGTCCTGTAAAATCGTTCGATATCTTCCAAAATTCTAGAAAATTCTTTATCCTAAAATATTTCAAATGCTTTGAAATCCCTTCAAATTAATTAAATTAATAAAAAAAGCCTTGGAATCTTTTTAAACTGCCTAAAATTCATTAAAATCCCTTGAAACTTTTAAAAGCTCTTAAACATCCCTTAGATTTTAAAATAATCTAACATCTTAAAAATCTCTTCAGATTATTGAAATCTATTACAAATTTCCTGAAATCTTTAAAAATACCCTGACATATTTCAAAATAATTCAAGACAATTCAGAAATAGGTATAGAATATATACTGAATAGAGATTAACCCATGAGTTAATTTATTGAAAGAAAAGAGACTAAAGTGATCATTCTATTTACAAAAGTGACTACAATGAATTTATATTTAAAACGTAACTAAAAAGTGATTTGAGAAAAAACGGACTAATAGTGACTGTGTGGCAGTCCTGATTATTTTTTACAGTTACATTTTTACATAAATTCTCTGATTTGCTACTTTTTTCAAAATCTCTGACTCTTGAAAGATTTGATCTTATTATACATTTTTTTAAAGATACATTATGGATTGCAAATAGGGTACCATAGGGACCAAATCTTGAAAATAGGGTACTTTAGGGACTTGAAATGAATATAGGGTACAATAGGGTATATAGGGACCGGTCTGTGAGGCCTGATAAATTAATAAAAATTTACTTTGAATTCATTTTTGCTTCAAAATAAGTTCATTTAAGTTTATAATCTGTTGAAAATCACAATAAATAGTACAATAATGGTTTTTTAACCCTTCAGTAGTCGCGGCTATTTTACGGGTCATATTTGTCGCGGCGATCTGACAGATCAAATTTGTGAAAACTTACATTTTTGTTCAAATTTGAGTTTTAGAAGTGCGTACATGATTTTAGAGGCCGGAAGTAGCAGAAAACAATCTAAGAAATGAATTTATGGCTAATTTTTAGTTTAAAACCTAGAGGAACCAGGACCTTGCTTTCATCTTGATAATTTCCATTTTTTTCTTTTTTGGCGTTTTTCTTTTTGGTATTCAACTCTTGTATAACATAACTAGATATACTACGATGGTTTCACTATAAAATCAGTCTTGAATCGCAATCACATAAAAATTTTGAACACTAGTTAAGTTTTATCTTGAAATAGGAGGGTTTAGTGTTGTCTCGTTCTCCGTGACGTGTGTCAGTGGCGCATTTGATCTGAGAGATCACAGTAGGTAAAACCATCAATATAGTAACTTTACACAAAAAGTAGGCAATGCAAATCGCCACAGCTGATGTAATAATATGAATGAGAAAAAAAAAATTATTATCAACTTTAGGAAAACTTACGATGTTAGTCGCGGCGATCTTTCAGATCAAATGCACCACAGAGCGCCACTGACACACGTCACGGAGAACGAGACAACACTAAACCCTCCCCCTTCGTCCGTGAGGAAGCTACTGGGAAGGACAGCGCAGGGCCGCCAACCTTATCTGTGGGGGAACAAAAAATACCTTCGCGCGATCTGTCAGATCGGCCGCGACTACTGAAGGGTTAATAGAAAAACATTTCTGTCAAAAAATGTGCTTTTCCACTGTATAAGATGTAAATTCCATCTGAAACACTTTGTTTTCGATAATTTTCGAAAAAAATATACATTTTCAAACAAAAATGAAATAGTTCAAATAGTTGATATTTCAACCAAAACATATTTTAATTCAGAATCAAAAACAATTGAATTCAGCCAGAAAAGATGAATTCACAATTATTTTAATTTTAAATCAAACGCAGTTGAATTCATCAAAAAAGGGCGAGTTTTCGACAAAATAGTTGAATTTTTAACCAGAACAGATCAATTTTTAACCAAATAGTTGCATTTTTAACTCAAAAGATGAATTTTCAACCAAGAAAGATTTTTCAGGCAAGAGAGAAAAAAAATTTCAACCAAATTGTTTAATTTTCAAGCCAAAAAGGCGAATTCTCACCGAAATAGTTGAATTTTCTATCAAAATAACAGAATTGAAAAATGATCCATTTACAAAAAAAAGGAGTAGTTAAATTTTTAGTTAAAAAATTAAGTTTCAACAAAAAAAAGGAATTTTCAACAAAATTGTTAGATCGCCAAGCAAAGAAATAAATCTTCAACTAATGAAATGTATTTTTAACAAAGTAGTTCAACTCTCAGCCAAGAAGATTAATTTTTTACAAAAAGAAAAAAAAATGAATTTTCAACAAAATATATGAATTTTTAACCAAATAATTTTATTTTAAACTAAAAACGATCAATTTTTTACCAAAAATGGAATATTTAAATTTTCTATTATATTACAAAAAATTAATTATAAAAAAAAACAACAATTTTCGAGAAAATAGTTAAATCTTCATCCAATGAAAAAAATGTTCACGAAGAAGTTCAACTTTCAACCAAATGCGTAGTTGAATTTTCAATAAAAAAACGATCAATTTTCAGCCAAAAAAGTTATAGTTAAATTTTCAGTTAAAAAATTAGGTTCCAACTAAAAAGAGGAATTTTCAACAAAATTGTTAGATTGCCAAGCAAAGAGATGAATCTTTAACTAATGAAATTATTTTTAACAATGTCCCGTGTGGAAAAATGTACTGGCAGTCTGGTTACTGGTCTGGATTTATCTAGACGTTGAAACTCCACAAAAAAATCGTGAAAACACTTTAATAGTTTTATGCACAAATTAAAATGCATCTTTTAAATCGTACCTACTCTTTCCAGTTCGGATTTTTGCCACCATATGTCATACCGTAGTTTAACCATTCCTAACATATTCCCAATACGTTACGCATATTTTGTAGAAAAAAATATATAAGGCCTCACAGTTCCTTTGCGATAAAATATAGAGACCAAAGGGTACTTTTTGTCACGCTCATAGGGTACTTTTTTCGAGCTGAAAGAGTAACAAATTCAAGATACTTTCAAAAGAATTCAAATGAATTGGAAAAAATTTAAAAAATCAAAAAAATTCCATTGATTTGCATAAAATTGGAATGAATTTATATGAATTCAAGGTAAACAAGATGAATTCGATGAAATTAATGAAAATTCAAGATGAATTGAAACAAATTTAAATGAATTGAAAACAATTTAAAAACATGAAAAAACTTAATTGAATTCAGTAACTTTGAAATAAGTTTAGAAAAATGCAAAGGAATTCAAAAGAATTTGATGAAATTCCTAAGAATTTAAGCTGAGGTTAATAAAATTCAAGATCGATAAAATAAAAACTTTTAAAAATTCATAAAAATCCATTGAATTAAGTAGAATTGAGTAAATTTAGAAGAATTCAAGTGAATTAAGAATTCAGGGTGAATTCCATAAAATAATTTCAAATTTTTTCAAATATTTTAAACCCTACTAATTTCTAACAAAAAAAAGTAACAATGATTACCAAACAATTCAAATAAATTCAAATGAATTGGAAATTATTTTAAAAATTGAAAAAATTCGATCGATTTCAGTAAAATTTGAGTGAATTTAAAGGAATTTCAAGGAAATGAGAAGAATTCGATGACATTCATAAAAAAATCAAGCTGAATTTAAAAAGCAATCAAGTGAATTGAAAACAATTCACAAATATGAAAAAATTCATTGAATTGAGTAAGTTTGAAATGAGTTTAGAAAACTTAAAAAGAATTTGATAAAATACCTAACAATTGAAGGTGAGTTTTAAAGACTTCAAGATGAATTAAACAAAAACTTTTTAGAAACTATTGAATGGAGTAGAATTGAGTTGAATTTAGAAGAATTTAAAAGAATTCAGGATAAATTAATAAGAATTCCGGGCGAATTCCAAATGAATTGCAAAAAATATTTGAAAATATTTAAAACC
The DNA here is from genome assembly GCA_932195095.1 of Andricus curvator. Lineage (NCBI taxonomy): Eukaryota > Metazoa > Arthropoda > Insecta > Hymenoptera > Cynipidae > Andricus > Andricus curvator. Next base: position 13,382 of record CAKNYM010039399.1, read on the forward strand.
CAACAAAATCCTTCACTTCTTGCGAATAAATTCTTTAAAAATCATTAAAATCCCTTAAAATTATTAAAACTTGGAAATCCCTTGAAATTGTTTAAATCCTTTGAAAATGCATTGGAATCTTTTAAAATACCCTAAAATATTTCAAAGTCTTTGAAATCCTTCAAATTATTGAAATAAATAAAAAAATTCTGGAAATCGTTTAAAATTTCCTAAAATATTTCAAATCGTTTGATATCTTTTGAAATCCCTTGAGACTTTTTAAAGCTCTCGAAAATGCCTAGGAATCTTCTAAACTGACCTAAAATATTTCAAATCCTTTGAAATCCCATTAATTTACTGAAATCAATTAAAAATTTCTTTTTAATCTTTTAAAGTAACCTAATATATTTAAAATCCTCTAAAATCTTTTGATATATCTTGATATTTTTAAAAGCTTTCGAAAATGCCAAGGAATTTGAAAAAATACCTTAAAATATTTCAAATCCTTTGATCATTTTATCAATTGATTCTCAGGATCAATTGAAAAGGTCAAAACAATCCAATGGATTAAGTAAGTTTAGAAGAATTCAAGTGAATTAAAAAAAATCAAAAGTATTCCAAAGAATTTAAAAGAATTCAGGATAAATTAATAAGAATTAAGGTTTAATTCCAAAAACTAATTTAAAAACTATTAAAATCTTTAAAACCGTACGAAATAGCTCACTTCTCTTAAATAAATTCTTTTAAATCCACTAAAATATGATTAAATCCCTGAAATTCTATGAAACCTGGCGATATTTCCTGAAGTTCTTGAAAAAATTATTAAATTACATTGAGAGCATTAAAAAACCCTTACAATCGTTGAAATCTACGGAAATCTTATAAAACTTCTTGGAATCTTTTAAAATATCTCAAAAACTTTTAGGTCCTATAAATTCGTTCCATGTCTTCCGAAATTCTAGAAAATTCTTTATTCTAAAACATTTCAAAAGCTTTGAAATCCCTTCAAATTAATGAAATTAATAGAAAATTCCTTGGAATCTTTTTAAATTCCCTAAAATATTTCAAATTAAAAGCTCTTGAAAATGCCTTAGAAGTTTTAAAAATACCCTACAGTCTTACAATTCCCTTCAAATTATTTAAACCTATTAAAAATTTCTCTGAATATTTGAAAATACAATGAAAAAGGTAATTATTAGAAACAGGTTAATGAGTTAATTTACTGAAAGCATGCCTCACAGTCCCTATGGAATAAAATATAGGGACCAAAGGGTACTGTTTGTCACACTCATAGGGTACGTTTTTCGCGCTCAAATGGTAACAAATTCAGGATAAATTCATAAGACTTCAAAACAATTCAAGTTAAATTCAAAAGAATGCAAACGATATATACCATTAAACCATTTCCCTTTCAGGGTTGGCGTGACACTAGCCGATTCGGGTAGTGTTTCTAGGTTTTTCTTGTAGTTATAAATAACTACAAGTGTGGGCTCACCACACCCACGATGTGCCAACAGCACTCATGTCAGTATTCTTGAATGGTCACCCATCCAAGTACTAACCGCGTCCAACGCTGCTTAACTTCAGTGATCTGACGAGAACTGGGTTTTTCAGCGTGGTATGGCCGTTGGCCACGAATTGGAAAAAATGTTAAAAATAAAAAAAGTCCATTGATTTCCATAAAGATGGAATGATTTTAGATTAATTTGAGGTAAACGAGAAGAATTCGATGAAATTCATAAAAATGCAAGGTTAATTAAAACAATTTTTAATGAATTGAAAACAATTTAAAAATATGAAAAAACTTCATTGAATTCAGAAAATTTGAAATGAGCTTAGAAAAATTCAAGGGAATTCAAAAGAATTTGACGAAATGCTTAGGAATTTAAGGTGAGGTTAAAAGACTTCAGGATCAATTAAATAAAAAGGAGATAAAAACTGTTCCAAATTTTAAAAAAATCAACTGAATTAAGTCGAATAGAGTAAATTTAGAAGAAATTAAATGAATCAGGAATTCAGCGTGAATTCCAAAAAATAATTCAAATCTTTGAAACTCTACTAATTTCTAACCAAAAAAGTAACTAATGACTAGAAAACAATTCAAATAAATTGGAAATAATTTTCAAAATCGAAAAATTCCATTGATATTAGTAAAATTTGAGTGCATTTAGAGGAATTTCAAAGAAGTGAGAAAAATTCGAAGAAATTCATTAAAAAAATCAAGCTGAATTTAAAAAGCAATCAAGTGAATTGAAAACAATTCAAAAATATAAAAAAATTCATTGAATTGAGTAAGTTTGAAGTGAGTTCAGAAAAACTAAAGAGAATTCAAAAGAATTCTATGAAATGCCTATGAATTTAAGATGAGTTTTAAAGACTTCAAGATGAATTCAACAAAAACTTTTTAAAAATCCATTGAATTTAGTAGAGTTGAGTGAATTTAGAAGAATTCAAAAGAATTTAAATGAACTCAGGTTAAATTAATAATAATTCAGGGCGAATTCCAAATAAATTGCAACAAATATTTGAAAATCTCTTTAAATCTTTGTCAACCTACGACATTCCTCACTTCTTGTGAATAAACTCTTTGAAATCCATTAAAATATTATAAAAGCCCGTGGAATTACATGAAATTTGAAGATACTTCTTGAAATCCTGGAAAATGTATTAAAACATCTTGATTACTTTTAAACTCCGTTAAAACCACTGAAATCTACGGAAATCTTATAAAACTTCTTGGAATCTCTTAAAATATCTTAAAAACTTTTAGGTCCTGTAAAATCGTTCCATATCTTCCGAAATTCTAGAAAATTCTTTATCCCTAAATATTTCAAATGCTTTGAAATCCCTTCAAATTAATGAAATTAATAGAAAATTCCTTGGAATCTTTTTAAATTCCCTAAAATATTTTCAATCCTTTGAAATCCTACAAAATACCTCGCTCCTCGTGAATAAATTGTTTAAAATCCACTAAAATGTTATAAAATCCCGTAAAATCATATGATA
>CAKNYM010039399.1:16376-30669 GCA_932195095.1 Andricus curvator
TATGATAATATTTCCTGAAATCCTGCAAAATGTATTAAAATGCTTTGAGACCTTTAAAATCCCTTAAAATCATTGAAATCCTTGGAAATCTGACAAAATAACGAGAAATCTTTTAGCATATTTAAAAACCTATAGGTCCTGTGAAATCGTTCCATATCTTCTGAAACTCTAGAAAATTCTGTATCCTAAAATATTTCAAACGCTTTGAAAATACTTCAAATTAATGAAATTAATAAAAAATTCCCTAAAATATTTCAAAATAAAAGCGCTTGCCTTAAAAGTTTAAAAAATATATACCCTAAAATCTTAAAAATCCCTTCAAACTATTGAAATCTATTATAAATGTCTTGAAATCTTTAAAGATTCCCTGCAGTATTTCAAAAGAATTCAAGACAATTCAGAAATAGGTATACACCTGAATTGAATAGTGATTAATCCATGAATTAATTTATTGAAAGAAAAGTGACTAATGTGATCTTTTCATCTAGAAAAGTGACTAAAAAGTGATTTGAGAAAAAAGTGACTAATAGTGAGTATGGCAGTTACTTCTTACAGAAATTCCCTGACGTTTGCTATTTTTTCTCAAAATCCCTGACTCTTGAAAGCGCTTGGATGATATTATAAATTAAAAAAAATTCCATTATGGGCTGCAAATAGGGTACCATAGGGGCCAAATCTTGAAAATAGGGTATTTTAGGGCCCCGATTTAAATTTAGGGTACAATAGGGGATATAGGGACCGGTCTGTGAGGTCTTTCTTTTATGAGATAATTCCAAACAATTTTATTTTTATAGGCAAGCGAAGGTTGGCTCGACAATTTCAAGAAACGGAACGGTATTCGGAATATTCGAATGAAAGGAGATAAATTGTCCAACGACCCGTTAGCTGCTGCAGAATTTTCGAAAACTTTTCAGGCAAAAATTGAATCCGAAAATTTGAATTTAGACAACATTTACAGTGCTGACGAAACAGGAATTTTATGGCGACTATTGACGGCATGCACTCCTGCTCTATATGAAGAAGAACTAGAAGCTTCGGAAAGAAAAGAATACAAAGATCGTGTGACAGCTTTATTTTGTGCCAATGCCACTGGAAGTCATCGAATTCCACTGTTGACAATTGGAAAATCGAAAAGGCCAAGATGTTTAAACAACCTAATAACCAAAAACTTAAAAGATCTATGCTTGAACAACTTGAAAAGTCTCGGTGTCATCTACACATACCAGCGCAGTGCATATATGGACACACATATATTTATGCTATGGTAATGTATATGACTATTTTATCCATAGATTATTAAATTGTGAGATGTGTAACCCAGGAAGCCCTGGAACATCCTGAAACGATACATTTTTTTCAGGTACAAGGATGAATTTATTCCGCGAGTTTTAGAACATCAAAGAAAATCTGGAATAAAGGGAAAGGTTGTTTTACTCCTAGATAATGCTCCATCCCACCCGAGTTTGGATGAACTGAACGCGATAAACGAAAACTTTGAAGTCGTATATTTGTCTCTCAATGTGACGGCGTTCATTCAACCCCTGGATCAAGGATTAATCGCAACGACAAAAAAGCTATACAAGAAAAATCTGTTAAGACGCCTATTACTCAGTGAAAAAACGGAAGGAGCTGTTCAGTTTTTAAAAGAATTGGACCTTCCGGATTGCTTTGGCTTGCTTAGCCTCGCGTGGGACGCTGTGAAATCATCTACTCTTCAAAAAGCATGGAAACCGCTCTTAGGGGACTCACTCCTCCGGTCGTTTGCTCGGCAACAGACCAATATAAAACTAGAAGAAGAGGAAGATCCTCTATCCATTGATGATGCAGTTGTCAGCGAACCGGAATTACCAACTGATTTGATTGGTTTCCCTCATGAAATCTGCGATCAAGTTTCTGAGCTGTTGTCGGGACCAGATCACTCTGTAGAAAAATCAAGAGAATTTCTCCTGGAATGGTTTGAAAATGAGAACAATGATAACCATGATAATGACTGCGGTTGGGAGTCATCATCAGACAGTGATATAGTAAACTTTGTTACAAATGGCAGACGCGAGCCTGAAATTGTAACTAAAATCGAAAGTAGCGAAACTATGTTTGAAAATCCTGATATTATAAACTTTGCTTCATGTAGTAGACTCGAGTCTGAAATTGTACCTAAAATCGAAAACAGCGAAAATATGTTTGAAAATCCTGATATTACAAACTTTGCTACATGTGGTAGACTCGAACCTGAAATTGTAACTAAAATCGAGAACAGCGAAACTATGTTTGAAAATCCTGATATTGTAAGCCTGGTCACAAATGGTAGATGCGTGCCTACAATTACAATTGAAATCGAAAACAGCGAAGCTGTCTTTGAAAATCCTGAACCGATGGAAACAACGTCGTCTGAGGCTATTGACGGCCTTATGAAGATGAAAAATTGGTTGAAATCGTGCCCAGAATGCTTACCGAAACATCTTGATTACATTAAAGACTTAGAGGACCTGATCACCAACAGTACGATCACGAATAAAGTAGATTTAAGACTACATAGATTCCAAAGAAAATAATAAAAAAACTTAACCAAACAAGATGAATTTTCCACAGAATACATTAATTTTCTACCAAATAGTTTAATTTTCAACTAAAAAGGAAAGGATCAATTTAAAGTTGAAAAACTTAATTTTCAACATAAAATAAACGAATTTCTAAGAAAATAGTAAAATTTTCAACCAAAGAGATGAATTTTCAAACCAAGATAGATTTTTTAGTCAAGAAAAAAAATGTAAATCAAATTGTTGAATTTTCAAGCGAAAAAGATGAAACTTTCAACCTAACTACCAGAATAGTTCAATTTTTGTCTCAATAAGACGAATAAAGAAAAGACTTGAATTTTTAATCTAAAAGGATGACTTGCTACCAGGATTGTTGAATTTTCAATAAAATGATTAAATTCAATCAAATAGTTGAATTTTCTACCAAACTAGTTGAATTTTCAACCCAAAAAAATGAATTTGCAACAATAAAGTGGAATGTTCATCCAAAAAGGATGACTTTTTAACAAAATCACTGCATTTTCAATAAAGCAATTAAATTTTCAACAAAATAATAAAAAAAAATTACCAAAAATACGAATTCTCAGCGAAATACATGAATTTTTTACCAAACAGTTGAATTTTCAACTAAAAATGGAATAGTTACATTTCCAGTTGAAAAAAAAAAATTTCCAACACGAAATAAACGAATTTTCAACTTGATTTTCAGCTACAGAGATAAATTTTCAAACCAAAAAGAAGAATTTTCAACAAAAGAATTTAATTTTCAACCAAGAAAGATTTTTCAGTCAAGAAAAAAAAACTTGAATGAAATTGTTGAATTTTCAAGCCAGAAAGACGAACTTTTAACCTATCTACCAGAATAGTCCAATTTTGAACCTAAAAGGAGGACCGCTTAGGCAAAATTATTGAATCTTAATAAAATAATTCAATTTACATTCAAATAATAAAACTTGTAATTAAAAAGTTGAATTTTTAATGAAATAGTTGAATTCTCAATTAAAAAAGATAAATTTTTAACAGAAAATGGATTTTTCACATTTTCAGTTAAAAGATTAATTTTCAACCTGAAAACAAAACAAATTTTCAACCAAAGAGAAAAATTTTCATCTAAAATAATGAATCTTCAATCAACAAAAAAAAATAATTTTTAACAAACTAATTGAACTTTCAACCAAGTAATTCAATTTTCATCCAACACAGATAAATTCTCAACGAAAAATCTAATAGATTCAATTACCAACATTAAAAAATTACCAATTACCAATAGATTCAATACCAATTTAATCAAAAAATATTTTCATTTTAAAAAGAAAATGTTGAATTCAACCAAAAAGGGGAATTTTCAACAAAATAGTTGAATCTTCAAGCTGAAAATACGATTTTTCAACAAAACAGTTAAATTTTCAAACAAAAAGAATTACTTTTTGACAAAATTGTGGAATGTTCATCAAAATAATTCAACTTTCAACTAAATAATTAAATCCTCTACAAAAAAGGATGAATTTTTAACAAAATTGTTGAATTCATCCAAAAACAATGAATTTTTCAACAAAATAGTTAATTTTTCAACCAGAAAAGATTTTTCAGCCAAGAGAGAAAAAAAATCAAGAACATGAGCACTTTTCTATTCTGTTGTTCATCTATTTTTGCTCTTTGATTTTCTTGAATTTTTTCCTGATGTATTTTTACCAGTAGAGACAGCTGAAGTATTCAAACGATTTTTCGAAGCTAGCTAAAGAAATTTTTTCAAAACGAAAATGAACTTATTAAATCAAAGGCGCTACTGTTAAGGGCGTTTTCGTTCAATATTTACGAGAAACCCATATGATATATAAAGTTTTTAATAAGAAATTAGGTTGTTTACCCTATCTGGAAAACCTGGAAATAATAGGGAATTTTTTCGAGCGTCCTCAATTTTTTTTCTAAATTGCAATATAAAATTGAATAAAAATTATTCTTCATTTGTAAACGTATCTTTATATTACTATATTTAACTATTTTGTTCAAAATCTTTTTTTGTATTAATTTTTTTAACTGAAAATTCACCTTTTCTATTTTTGGTTGAAAATTGATCGTTCTTAGTTGAGCATTCAAGTATCAAGTGGAAAATTCACATACTTGGATGAAAAATTCTTTCTTTTTGGTAGAAAATTAATCCTCTTGGTTGAAAATTCATCCCTGTTTGAAAATTTAACTTTTTTTTAATTAGTTGTTTTTTTCGTTGCATTTTTTAAAAACTAAAAATGTAACTATTCCAGTTGAATATTCCATTATTTTAGTTGAAAATTTACCTCTTTGGTTGAACATCAATTTTTTTTAACCGAAAATTTAAACTATTCCACTTTTGGTTGACAATTTATCTTTTTTTAATGAAAATTCAGGTATTTTGTTGAAAATTCGTCCTTTTTGTTAGAAAATAATCTTCTTGGTTGAAATTCATCTTTTTGGTTTAAAATTAATTTATTCTAGTTGGAGAGTAATACTTTTAGTCAGAAATTCATCACTTTGTATTTGGTTGAAAAACGTTTTTTTTTAGAATAAAATTAGTCTTTTTGGTTGAAAATTCATCTGTTTTGTTGAAAGTGCAATATTTTTGCTATAAAAGATGGAAATTTGAAGTTATTGTATTTATGATTCTTAAGGAATGAATCGAAACCTTGTAAGAAAGAGCGAAAATGGGTAAAATTGTGTAAAAAATTCAAGGGGGAGGCAACAATTCAAAATTTAAGGGGGCAAAAGGGTATTAGATAAAAAGGGGGACGGAGTGTGATCCCTGCAATTACAATAATTAATGGAAAAGTAATTTTGACTTACATGTTACTAAAGCCGCTAATCCTTTAGCGTAAAATCGACAATGCGTTGCTCCTAAACAACCATACATCGAATTAGCTGTAAGCTTCAACGCCAATTGTCTGATGTTGTACTGCACTTTCTGTTCTGGTGTAACATTCGAACCGTTGAGCATCTGCTTGACCTTAACACGAGCTTCTACAAGCTTCCGAATTTCCGTTGGGACGACTCCTGGTTCCAAATCCGATTCGGGAAGAGTCAAGTCCTACGAAAGTAGAAAAAAAAAAGAAATTGAATAAGTCAAGATTTTATTTAAGGATGAGAGCAGGGTGTCTACTCAAACCCTGGAAAAAAGTCCCTGACAATTCCAGGTTTTCTCCAGGTATATTATCAGGATGGCGATTCGGCGGACGATTTCAAATTCCCGGTTTTCCCCGGTCAAGTTTTTCAATTTTCCCGGTCAACTCAAAGTAACATATTTATATTTGCCGCAAAAGGCAAACATTTATTTGAATTCATGACGCACGTTCTAAACATCTTTTAACACAACAGAGCAAAACGTTGCAAAATAAATGAATTTTTTAAAAAATACATAAATTTTCCACTAAAAAATATCAATTTTTCACAAAAAATGGAATAGTTAAACTTTCAGTTGAAAAAATTAATTTTCAACAAAAAAACGGATTTTCAACAAAATAGTTCCATTTTCAACCAAAGTGATGAATTTTCAAATAAAATTATGAATCTTTATCTGGAATAGTTAAATTTGAAACCAAAAAGATAAATTTTCAACTAAAATGATGAATATTTAACTGGAACACTTGAATTTTCAACCAAAAAGACGAATTTTTAAAGAAGATTACATTTTAAATAAAAAGATTAATTTTCTACCCAAAAATACAATTTTTCAACCAAATAAATTAATTTTTAAAGAAAGGTTTGAAGTTTTAATAAAAGAAGACAAATTTTCAACCAAATAGTTAACTTTTGAACTGAAAAAATAATAATTTTCAATCAAAAATGGAATAGTAACATTTTTAGTTTAAAAAATTATTTTTAAACCAAACATAAGAGTTTTCAACCAGAACAATGAATTTTTAACTGAAATAGTTACATTTTCAAACCAACAAATTAATTAATTACCAAAACTTTAATAATTCAATTTCAAGTTAAAAAAATTAATGTTTAACCAAACAGATGAATTTTCAACAACGACTATGGAATTTTCGATTGGAATAAGTTACATTTTAAGTTAAAAAAATTACTTTCAACAAAAAAAAACTAACTTTTAACAACAAAAACTAACTTTCAAAATAATAGTTACATTTTCAAACAAAGTGATGAATTTTCAAATAAAATTGTAAATATTTAACTGCAATAGTTGAATTTCAAACCAGAAAGATGAATTTCTAACTGAAATGATGAATCTTTAACTAGAATAATTGAATTTTTGACCAAAAAGATTAATTTTCAATCAAGAAGATTAATTTCTACCAAAAAAGACGAATTTTCAACTAACAAAGATAATTTTTCAACCAAAAATTGAATAATTAAGTTTTTAGTCAAAAATGAATGTTCAACCAAAGATATGAATTTTGAACTAAAATTATGAAATATTCAAGTGGAATAATAGTTACATTTTCAGTTTAATAAAAATAATAATTTTCAACCAAAAAAACATCCAAAGAAAAAACAAATTTTCAATCAAACAGCTCATTTTTCAACCACAGAAATGAATTTTTAATTAAAACGATGGATCTTTAACTAAAAAAAAATTAATTTTTAACAAAAGAGTTTAACTTTAAACCAAATAATTTTATTTCCAGCCTAAAAGATGAATTTTCAAATAAAATGATGAATATTTGACTGGAATACTTGAATTTTTAACTGAACAGAAGAATTTTTAAACAAGAAGATTAACTTTAAAAGAAAAATAAGATAATTTTCTACCAAAAAATTTTTAATTAAAAAAGAAAATTTTTTATCCAAATTGTGGAATTCCGAACTTGAAAATAATAATTTTCAACTCACAATGGAACAGTTAAATTTTCATTTGAAGAAATTAATTTTCAACCAAACTGTTGAATTGTCAACTAAAATTATGAATCTTCAACTAAAATGATAAATCTTCAACTGGAATAGTTGAATTTTATGCCGAATAGATGAATTATTGTCAACTATAAAGATTAATTGTCTACAAAAAAAGATGAATTTTCCACAAAGTACATACATTTTCAAACAAATAGTTTAATTTTTAAATGCAAAATATCAATTTTCAACCAAATAGTTGAATTTTCATAAAAAAAAATAAATTGATTTTCAAGAAAGTAGTTACATTTTCAACCAGAGATGAATTTTAAATTAAAATGATGAATCTTCAACCAAACAAATTAATTTTTAACAAAAGTTTAACTTTTAACCCAGTAGTTGAATTTTTAACTAAAAAACGATGAATTCGCAACGAACAATGTAAAAAAAATTTCTATTATAATTCAGAAATATTTCTTCTTTGAAATACTACTTCTACTCTGAAAACTGCTTGAAGTACTTTTATTACCTAAAATTTAGAAGAGGGAACTTTCAAATTGTGACGAATTCTGACTTGGAAGAGGGATTTTTGAAAATTCCTTTCTTCTAAATCCGAATTATAATTCCTTTAAAAAATTCCCATTCTATGTAAAAATTCCCTGTTCCAAGTGAAATTATATTTCTTGAATTTTTCTATAATCAGAAGTAAATTCCCGGTTTTTAAATTAAATTCCCGGTCATTTCCCGGTTTTTTCCCGGTCAATAAAATTCCAGGTCATTTCCCGGTTTCCCGGTCAAGTCGCCACCCTGATTATAAGATATTCTTAAATATATTAGCACCATAGATTAATTAATTAATACTAAAAACATAATTAATCGTTTCTTGAATTTGTCCCTAAAGTCCCTGAATTTGAATAATAATTCAAACATATTTATTTCATCTTATACTTCAACTTCAGTGCATATTTAGGTACAATTAATGTGGGTACAATATTGAAATCAACTTGAACCGCTTCAAATTCCTAAATTTTCTAGTAAAAATATTGAATTTTCAACAAGATAGATGAATTTTTAACTAAATAGTTGAACTTTCAATCAAGAAGAGTAAAGTTCTATGAAAAAGACGACTTTTTAACGAAATAAATCAATTCTTAACCAAATAGTTGAATTTTCAACCATAAAAGATCAGTTTTCAAACAAAAATGGAATAGTTCAATTTTCAGTTGAAAAATTAAATTTTGCACACAAAAAAACAACAAATTTTCAATCAAAGTGATGAATTTTCAACTAAAAATGAAGAATCTTCAACTGGAATAGATGAATTTTAAACTAAAAAGATAAAATTTTAACAAGAGAGTTTAAATTTCAACCTAGTAGTTTAATTTTCCCACAAATAACTGGAATACATGAATTTTCAACCAAAAAGATGAATTTTCAAACAATAAGATTAATTTGCTACCGAAAAATACGATTTTTCATCAACAACAAAATTAATTCTTCCACGAAATAATTGAATTTTGAACTAAAAGAGATCAGTTTCAACCAACAGTGGAAGTTAAAAAAATTAATTTTCAACTAATGTTATGAATCTCAAACTAGAATCCTTGAATTTTCAACCAAAAAAAATGATTTTTCAACCTAGAAGATTAATTTCTACCAAACAAGAAAAATTTTCAACTAAATACATGAATTTTCAACTAAAAAAGATAAATTGTGAACCAAAAATTGAATAGTTGAATTTTCAGTTAAAAAATTAATGTATAACCAAAGAGACGAATTTTCAACTCAAATGATGGAATATTCAATTGAAATAGTTACATTTTCAGTAAAAAAAAAAAAAAAATTTCAACCAAAGTGATGAATTTTCAACTAAAAGTGAAGAATCTTCAACTGGAATAGATTAATTTTAAATTAAAAAGATAAAATTTTAACCAAAAAGTTTAACTTTCGACCAAGTAGTTTTATTTTCCACCAAGAAGATAAATTTTCGACTAAAATTATAAATATTTATCTGGAATACTAAAATTTTCAACCAAAAAGATGAATTTTGAAACAAGAAGATACATTTTCAAACAAGAAGATTACATGCATTTTTCAATGAAATAGTTGAATTTTCAGTTTAAAAAATTAACCTTCAACTTAAATAATGGATATTTATTTGTAATCGTTGAATTTTAAACCAAAAAGATTATTTTCCAACCAAGAAGATTATTTTTTTTACCAAAAAATATGAATTTTCAACAAAATACATGAATTTTCAACTAAAAAAGATAAATTGTCAACCAAAAGTTGATTATTGAAATGTTCAGGTAAAAAAATTAATGTTAGACCAAAGAGATGAATTTTCAATTAAAATGATGGACTATTCAATTGGAGTGGTTCCATTTTCAGTTTAAAAAAATTTAACCACAGTGATGAATTTTCAATTAAAATGAAGAATCTTCAACTGGAGTAGATGAAATTTAAATAAAAAAGATACAATTTTAACAAGAGAGTTTAACTTTCAACCAAGTAGTTTTATTTTCCACCAAAGAGATCAATTTGCGACTAAAATTATAAATATTCAACTGGAATACTTGAATTTTCAACCAAAAATATGAATTTTCAAACAAGAAGATTAATTTCCTACCAAAAAAGACGACTTTTCAACAAAATACATGCATTTTTCAACAAAATAGTTGAATTTTGAACTATAAAAGAGCAGTTTTCAACCAAAAATGGAATAGTTAAATTTTCAGTTAAAAAAATTGATGTTCAACCAAAGAGATGAATTTTAATCTGAAATGATGGATTATTTAATTGGAATCGTTACATTTTTAATTTAAAAAAATTGATTTTCAGCCAAAAAAAACAACTAGTTTCAAAAAAAGTTAGATTTTCAAAGCAACTGATAATTTTTCAACTGGAATTTTTAACCATAAAGATGAATTTCCAACTAAAATAATGAATCTTTAACTAGAATAATTGTATTTTTCATAAAAAGATTAATTTTTAACCAAAAATATTCATTTCGATCAAAAAAGATAATTTTTCAACCAAAAATTGAAGTCAAATTTTTAGTTAAAAAAAATTAATGTTCAACTAAGGAGAGGCATTTTTAACTAAAATGATGGAATATTCAACTGGAATAGTCACAGTTTCAGTTGAAAAAAATTATTTAAAAAAAATTCAAGAAAACAGTTAAAGTTTCAACTGGAATAGTTGAATTTTCAGCCAAAGAAAAAAACAAGCCAAACAAAAACAAAATTTAAATGATGAATTTTCAACAACAAAAAACCATAAAGAAGAAAAACAAACCAACTTTCAAGCCAGTAATTAAATTTTCATTCGCAAAAAGATATATCTGAACGAAAAATGTAGTAGTTGATATTGCAACCAAAAAGGATTTTAGTTTTCATTCAAAAAGAGTTAATTAAACTAAACAAGTCGTTTGTTCAACCAGATACTTGAATTTTCAACTAAGAATGATCAATTTTCCGCTAAAAATAGAATAGTTAAATTTTCACTTAAAAAAATTAATTACAAAAAAAAAGAATTTTCAACAAAATAGTTCAATTCAGTAATATAAAGCTAATTTTCAAATGAAGAATCATTGTTGTTCAATTGTATATTTATATAAAAAAAATTACGCTGATTTTAAAAAAATCCCCTGACATTTTCTGGGTTTTCCAGGTCTATAAAATTTCTCTGATAATTCCAGGCTTTCCAGGTTTTTCAGGTAGGGTAGACACCCTGAAGTAAAGATTTTTTTTAAAGATGAGAGTATTTTTCAACTACATTTTTACCTCGAGATCAGCATAAGCAGCACCGGGAACGGTTGTGAAGCATAAATTATATTCCTGGATAATACTCGGGTACAAGGAATTAAAATCCATGAGCAAGATCAATTTGTCGTAAAATCCTTTCTTGGGATCCAAAACCAAACCTCCCGCGTATGCGGGCTTCTTTCGACGACCTGCGAAACAAATTCATGTAATTAATTCCAGAAAACATTAGACTTTGTTAATATAATAATTATTAACTAGAAATATTGGATAATCTTACTCTCGGTTACATCTTTTCCCTTCTTGTTCTGTTTTTTGTCTGGAGTTATGTAACCCTTTTCGTGAAAAGCGTGCAGTAACAAAAATTCGTTTCTTTCAGCCCGACCAGCTGATAAAGTTCTCGACAAAACATTCCCTGCAATTATAAAATAATATTGAGAAATGTATGTTTCATGAGAATTTGTAAGAAACTTGACGAAAGAAAATAGATTTTGAAATCTGTTAAGATTTTTATCAATATTTTCAAGATATCTTATTTTTAAAAGTTTTAAAGTACCTGCGATGCAAGTGATTTGTAAAGCAAGAGGCATGATATTCAATTCAAACACAATTGAGAGAATGCATGACGCTTCAAGCATCGTTAGTCTCAAAAGTTTTTCTATCTTTTCTGGAGTGCTGTAAAATTGGACGCACTCTGCTGGTGTTATTTCTTTACATTCCTTTTCATTCCTCTTCAGAACCTGTAAGAATGAGTAAATCATGTAAATAAATGAGAGTTCTTGGACAGATTGAAATTTAAAAACTGCTGACCTCAAAGTCCTTCTATGCAATATCGGGGACTTAGAAAATATGATAAAAGATGGGTAATCAGGTTTCAAAATTTCACAAAGATTT
Source organism: Andricus curvator (assembly GCA_932195095.1). Classification (NCBI taxonomy): domain Eukaryota; kingdom Metazoa; phylum Arthropoda; class Insecta; order Hymenoptera; family Cynipidae; genus Andricus; species Andricus curvator. Next base: position 28,393 of record CAKNYM010039399.1, read on the forward strand.
CGAAAATTACAACAAATTACACAATATTTCAGAAGATTTCAAACATTTCGCAAATATTTCCATTATTTCACAAATTTCAAAGATTCCTACACATTTAAAAAGATTTCAAAATATTGCAGAAGATTTCAAAATATTTCAGATTTCAAATATTTCACAAAGATATCAAAATATTTCAGAAGATTTCACAGATTCCAACAGATTTCAAAAGATTTAGAAGATTTTTAAATATTTCAGAAGAGTTCATAATATTTCAGATTTCAAATATTACACATCGATGCACGAAGTTTTCACAAAGATTTCACAAAGATTCTAACAGATTTCAAAAGATTTCGCAGATTAACAAATATTTCAGATTTCAAATATTTCACAAATATTCACGTAGTTTTAACAGATTTCAAAAAGATTCCAAAATATTTCAGAAGATTTAACAAAGATTCTAACATATTTCAAAAGATTTCGAAGATTGTCAAAGATTTCAAAATATTTCAGAAGGTTTCACAAAGATTCTAACAGATTTCGAAGAATAAAAAATATTTCAGATTTCAAACATTTCACAATGATTTCAAAGGTTCCCACAGATTTCAAAAGATATCGAAGATTTTGAAAATATTCTACAAGGTTTCAGAGATTTCAAAATTTCAAATATTTTACAAAGATTTAAAAATATTTCAGAAGATTTTGCAAAAATTCTAACAGATTTCAAAATATTTCGAAGATTTAAAAATATTTCAGATTTCAAAGGTTCCAACGGATTTTAAAAGATATCGAAGATTTAAAAATGTTTTAGAACGTTTCAAAGATTTCAAAACATTTCAGAATTCAATATTTCAAATATTTTACAAAGAATGACAAATATTTAAAAATATTTCATTTTTGCAAAGATTCTAACAGATTTCGAAGATTCCAAAAGATTTCAAAGATTTAAAAATATTTCAAAAGCTTTCGAAGATTCCAAAATATTTCAAAATATTTCAGAAGATTTAGAATGCAAAATATTTCAGAAGATTCCAAAGATTAAAAAGATTGTAGAGATTCCAAAAAATTTGAAAGATTTCAAAATATTTCAGATTTCAAATATTTGACAAAGATTTCAAGAGATTCAAAGATTTCACAAAGATTGACAAAGATTTAAAAATATTTCAGAAGCTTTCGCAAAAATTCTAACGGATTTCAAAAGATTTTGAAAATTTAAAAATATTTAAGATTTCACAAAGATTTCAAAGGTTTCAACGGATTTAAAAAGATATCGGAGATTTAAAAATGTTTTAGAATGTTTCAAAGATTTCAAAACATTTCAGATTTCAATATTTCAAATATTTTACAAAGAATGACAAAGATTTAAAAATATTTCAGAAGATTTCGCAAAGATTCTAACAGATTTCAAAAGATTTCGAAGATTCCAAAAGATTTCAAAGATTTCAAAATATTTCAGAAGATTTCACAGATTCCAACAGATTTCAAAATATTTCAAAAGACTTCACAAAAATTTCTAAGATTTAAAAATATTTCAGATTTCAAAGATTTCACAAAGATTTCAAAAGTTCCAACAGATTTTAAAAGATATTGGAGATTTAAAAATGTTTTAGAAGGTTTCAAAGATTTCAATATTTCAAATATTTTACAAAGAATGACAAAGATTTAAAAATATTTCAGAAGATTTCGCAAAGATTCTAATATATTTCAAAAGATTTCGAAGATTCCAAATGATTTCAAAGATTTAAAAGTATTTCAGAAGATTTTAAAAAGATTCTAACAGATTTCAAAAGATTTTGAAGATTTCAAAATATTTTATTAGATTTAAAAAAGATTTCATAGATTCCAACAGATTTCTAAATATTTCAAAAGATTTCAAAGATTAAAAAGATTTGAAAAATTCCAAAAGATTTGAAAGATTTCAAAATATTTCAGATTTCAAATATTTGACAAAGATTTAAAATATTTCAGATTTCAAATATTTCACAAAGATTCCAACAGATTCCAATAGATTTCAAAGATTCCAATAGAGTTTAAACATTTTTAAATTTTCAGAAGATTTCACAAACGTTTCAAATGATTTAAAAATATTTCAGAAGATCTCAAGAGATCCCAAATTTTTCAGAAGATTTCAAAGATTTCAAATGATTTCAAAGATTCCAATAGAGTTGAAAGATTTTAAAATATTTTAGAAGATTTCACAAAGATTTCAAGAGATTTACAAGATTTAAAAATATTTCAGAAGATTTCACAAAGATTTCAAATGATTTTAAAAGATTTCAGAAGATTTTACATAGATTTCAA
>CAKNYM010039399.1:30679-55684 GCA_932195095.1 Andricus curvator
AATTAAAAGATTTTAAAATATTTCAGAAGATTTCACAAAGATTTCAAGAGATTTCCAAGATTTCAAAATATTCCACAAAGATTTCAAATTATTTAAAAAGATTTCAGAAGATTTTACACAGATTTCCAAGATTTCAAAATATTTCAGAAGATTTCACAAAGATTCCAACAGATTTCAAATTATTTAAAAGATGCCAATAGGCAATAGGGTTAAATTTTTTTTTAAATTTTCAGAAGATTTCACAAAGATTTAAAAGATTCCAATAGTTAAAAGATTTACAAATATTTCAGAAGATTTCACAAAGATTCCAACATATTTCAAATGATTTCAAAGATTCCAATAGAGTTAAAAGATTTTCAAATTTTCCGAAGACACAAAGACTTTAAATGATTTACAAATATTTTAGAAGATTTAACAAAGATTTCAAAATATTTCAGAAGATTTCACAAAGATTCCAACAGATTTCAAATAATTTCAAAGATTCCAATAGAGGTAAAAGATTTTAAATTTTTCAGAAGATTTCACAAAGATTTCAAATGATTTGAAAATATTTCACAAAGATTTAAAATATTTCAACAGATTTCAAATGATTTCAAAGATTCCAATAGAGTTAAAAGATTTTTAAATATTTTGGAAGATTTCCAAGATTTCAAAATATTTCAGAAGATTTCAAATGATTTTAAAATATTTCAGAAGATTTCACTTGTTTTCAAAGATCTCACAAAGATTTCATAAAGATTTTACGAAGGCTTGTACCCCAGATTTATAAAATGTGATCAATCTCCGGATAATCGCATCAAATAGAAGTAATTAATACTATATTTGTCGTTATTTTAATTTTTAGTAGCAGATTAAAAAGGGAATACGATTATTTGCGGTATTTTCAAGAAAAGAAAGCTTTCATAAAATAATTTACGAAATTTGAATCAGTTGAATTATATTATTAATATTTCAGTACTTTCAAACTTGAAAGTCTCAGTACTTGAAATAAAATACATTGTACTCGTTCCAAAGCATCGTATTTAAAACTGTTATTCTCAAAAGCTTTCAAATGAAAATAATTAAAGTATAAAATTGTGCATTTATTTGAACGGATTGTAAACCGCAAAAATGGGAAAAGTAGGGTACTTCTAAATAAAATATAAAAAAGGGTATTTATTCAATAAATAAATACTTACGGAAACGCAGAGGGACTGCAAATCGTAACTTCTAACTTTCAAATTCAGTTCCTTAGCAGAAGTTTGTATATCACAAATAGGCCGACCGCAAAATGTTGCACCTAAATTTACCTTTCCCTGTATCGAGTAAGAAAAACAAATTATATTATTAAAAAAAATTTATTTTATTTAAATTATTTAAAAAAAAAAAGATTTAAACTTATTTTTTTGATAAACTTGCCTTATACATCGGAGGAGTAGATCTCTTCAATTTCCCTATCCTACTCCAACTAGAAACTTTTAAATTATAGATTCTGTGCATCAAAAGATCGAACTGGAATCCAGTATCATAACCGATTATTAAATCTGGATCTGAATTCTGAATTATAGTGAGCAGTTCCTCGAGTAAATCACGTTCTGAATCGCATCTGATCACTTTCGTGTGTTTGGTTTTCGAAAGTTTATCTTTTGCGTGTAGAGGCCAAGGAACATCTTTCGGATGAGTTACGACTGAAATAAATAATACAAATTAATTTATAATTTATAATTAAAAATTGAATTTGAAACTAAAAGTTGTTCTAGTATTTTTATCTCAAGAAGTATAATGACTTACGGCAACAATGTTTTTCAAAGGGAGGTTTAGGAGACGCTTTATCCATCTGATAATTGTGATGTAGCAAAACTCCAACCATCACAATCTCATTCAACTGTCCCTTGGGATTCAAAGCTGATTGAATGTTTAATGTAGCCACAACCATTGGTGGAATTGTAGTTTTTGGAACTTCACGAGAAAAGGAAATCTGCTCCATTTTCATGCAGTTTACCTAAGAAAAAATGATTCTTTACTATTCGTTAAAGACTTCAGAGTCCAAAATGCTCTCAAAACAGGGGAAATAGGGTGATTTTTAACGAAAATAGGGGAATAAATTTTTGTAAATGCAATTAACGTAGATACCATATTGACTTCAATATGAAACACTTTAAATTACAAAGATTTCAAGTCGAAGATTAATTAATTTTCAACTAAATAGTTGAATCTTCAATCAAAAAAGATTTTCTACCAAACGAGATGAATTTTCAAACCCAAAAAGACGAATTTTCAACAAAAGAGTTCAGTTTTCAAGCTAAAAAGTCGAACGATTTAGAAAAAAGTTTACTTTTAAACCCGAAACGATAAATGTTCACCCAAATAGTTGAATTTTTAGCAGAAAGAAATTCATTTTTAAACAAAAAGTTGCATTTACAACCAAATAGATGAACATTCAAGCAAAAGACACGAATTTTCCACAAAATATTTTGGACTTTAACCCAAATAATTAAATTTTAAAGTCAAAAAGAAAATTTTTTTAAAAGACAGTTGAATTTCCCACAAAAAAGTTCCATTTCAACCAAGAAAGATGACTTTTCTACAAAAAAAGATTAATTTTCTATCCAAAAAGACGAATGTTCCACAAAATAGTTGAGTTTTTTAACCGAAAGTTATGACTTTAAAAAATAGTTGAATTTTCAACACAATAATTAAATTTCCGACAAAATAGTTGAATTTTAAACCAAACAGCTGAATTTTCTACCTACAAAGAAAAATGTTCAGCCAAGAAAATTAATTTTTTACCAGAAGAGGAATTTTCAACAAAGTACATACATTTTCAACGAAAAAATGGAATGGTTAAATTATCAGTTAAAAAAAATTTTTTAAATGAATTTTCAACTTGTAAAGGATGAATTTTCCACCAAAAAAGTTAATTTTCAATCAAGAAAGATGAATTTTCACCCGAATCAACAAAAAAGTTAATATTAAACCAAAAAGATGAATTTTCAACCAAAAAATATTACTTTTCTACCATAAAAGATGAATTTTCAAACTGAAAATACATGCATTTTCGAAAAAAGAATTGAATTTTCAACTAAAAAAGATAATTTTTCAAACAAAAAAATAGAAAAGTAAAATTTACAGTTTGAAAAATTAATTTTCATTTTAAAAAGAACGAATTTTCAGCGAAATAGTTAAATTTTAAACCAAAGAGGTGAACTTAAAAAAATTATTTTTTAACCAAGTGGATCCTCTTTTAAGCATTTAGTTGAATTTTCAACCAAAATAGATACATTTTTTATTAAATAATCAAATTTTCAACCAAAGCGATCAATTTTCAAGCCAAAAAGACGATTTTTTTCAAAAAGACGGTTGAATTTTTAACCGAAAAATATGCATTTTCAACAAAAAAAAAGCTAATTTTCTGCCAAATTGTTAAATTTTCTAATAAATACTTTAAATTTTAACCAGTTACAATTAAATTCTTAACCAAAAATAGGAATTTTCAACTAAGAATTAAGATTAAATTTCTACCAAAACACGAAATTTCAACAAAACAGAAGAATTTTTAACCAAACAGCTGCATTTTTCACCAAAAAAGATTACATTTTTACCAAAAGATATGAACATTCATACCAAAAAGATAAATATTCTGCAAAACAATCGTATTTTCAACCCGAAAATATGAATTCTGAACTAAAATGATGAATCTTCAATCAACAAAAAGGAATTTTTTACAAATTACTTCTACTTTTAACCAAGTAGTTAATTTTTCAACAAAATACATGACTTTTCAACAAAGTAATTGCATTTTTAATTAAAGATATCATTTTTCAACCAAAGATGGAATAGTTACATTTTCAGAAATTTAAACCAAAAAAGATGAAATATCAACGAAAAACGTAATAGTTGATATTTCAACCAAGAAAGATTTTAAGTAAAAAGAATAAAAAAAACAGTTTAATTCAACCAAAAAAGACGATTTTTCAACAAAATATTTAAATTCAACCAAGAATTAAGATTAACTTTCTACCAAAAGGAGGAAATTTCAACAAAACATACAAATTTTTAACCAAATAAGATGAAATTTTTACCAAAAGAGATGAATTTTAAAACCGAAAAGAGGAATATTCTACAAAACAATTGAATTTTCCACCCGAAAAAGTATGAATTTTTAACAAAATACTTAATTTTAAAACAAACAGTTTAATTATCTACCAAATTGTTGAATTTTAAAGCCAAAAAGACGAATTTTCTGCAAAACAGTTATGTTGTCAACACAGAAATATGAATTTTGAACTAAAATGATAAATCTTCAACCAAAAAAATGATTTTTTTTAAAATTACTTCTACTTTTAACCAAGTGGTTAATTTTTCAACAAAATAATTGAATTTTTAATTAAAAATATCAATTTTCAACCAGAGATGGAATAGTTACATTTTCAGTTAAAAAAATTAATTCTCAATCAACCAAAAAATGAATTTTTAACAAAGTAATTCAACCAAGTAGTTGAATTTAAACCAAAAAAGATGACATCTCAATGAAAAACGTAATAGTTGATATTTCGACCGAGAAAGATTATAGTTTAATAAAAAAATAAAATAAAAAAACTTTAATTCAACCAAAAAGACGAATTTTAAAAAAAAAAAAAAAAAAAACAGTTAAATTCACAACCAAAAAAATTAATTTTTAACCAAACAGTTGCATTTAAAAAAAAAGATGTAATATTTATCAAAATTACCAAATTTTTTTTAGTTCTATTAATTCAATTTGAACTTAAACGAAAAAAACGAGAAAGTTTCTTGAAAATAGGGGAAAACATAAGAATTCTTTAAAAAAGGGGAAAAGAGGAATAGAAAAATTTAAAAAATTAAAAATTATTAAAAATTATTGTATACAGGCCTTGCACGCACTTTCGAGATAGAAAATAGTGTTAAAAATGAACTTCACTGTTAATTTAAAAAGTTATTCTTTAGTCTATAAATGATCAAAATTCCTATTTATTTATCTTAGGCTCTTTCTCCTTTTTCTTATTTTTGCACTTAAATTACAACTGAATTAATAGAACCGAATAAGAAAATCCAATTCTTTTTTGTTGTAAGTTCATTCTTTTTCGGTTGAAAAGTCTACTATTAATTTTTTGGTAAAGAATTCATCTTTTTTAGTTAAAAATTTTATTATTGGTTCAAAACTGAATTATTTCTGTTGAATATTTAACAATTTTGATCAAAGACATACTTCTTGGTTGCAAATTCAACTTTTTTTGTTGAAAATTCGTCTTTTTGGCTTGAAAATTCAATAATTTGATTCTATTTTTTTCTTGAATAACACATTTTGTATTGTAAATTAAACTATTTTTTTGAACATTCATCTTTTTGGTTTAAAAATTAATCTCTTTCTATGGAAATTTCACTTTTTTTTGGTTAAAAATGCTACTATCTGGTAAAAAATTAATCTGCTTCGATTTAAAATTAAATTTTTAAATTGAAAATTCACATTTTCGGGTTGAAAATTCATCTGTTTTGTAGAAAATTCGTAGTGTCAACTCGAAAATTCAAGAATATAGTAGAAAATTGATCTATTTGGTTGAAAATTTATGTATATTGTTGAAAATTTGTCTTTTTTTTAGAGAAAATCAATTTTTGGTTTAAAAGTAAACATTTAGTTGAAATACACTATTACATTTTTCGTTTAAAATTAATCTTTTTAGGTGGAAAATTCAACACCATTGTTAAAAGTTGAACTACTTTCTTAAAAGTTGATTTTTTTGGTTGAGGATTCAACAATTTGGTATAAAATTGAACGATTTAGTACCATATTAAACTGTTTTTTGAAAATTATTTTTTTTGTATTGAAAATTAATTCTCAAGGAAAATTTAACTACATTTTTGGTTAAAAAATTACTTTTTTTATTTAAAAATTCAACTATTTAGTTATATTTATGTAATTTGTTACAAATTTGTTTTTTTTTCTGATGGGAAATTAATCTTCTCGGTTGAAAATTCGTTCTTTTTTTTGTTAGAAAATCATTTTTTTCTTTGGTTAAAAATCACGCAATTTATTGAAAATTTGTCTTTGTTGGTAAAATCCAAATGTTTTTTTATATTTCTTATTAAAATATTTTCTTTTTTTAAATTCATCTTTTTAGGTTGAAAATTTAACTCCTTCGTTGAATGTTGAACTACTTTCTTAAAAGTTTAATTTATTGGTTGAAGATTCATAATTTTAGTTCAAAATTAGTTGGTTTTTTTTTAAACTAAAAATGTAATTATTTGTCGAAAATTCATATTCTCGGCTTAAAAATTCAACTGTTTTATAGAAAATTCGTCTTTTTGACTTGAATCTTCAACAATTCAGTATAAAATTTAACTACTTGGTACAAAAGTAAACTGTTTGATAAAGAATATATATTTTTTTAATTGAAAATTAATTCTTCTCAATTAAAATTTAACTACTCCATTCTTGGTAAATCTTCTTTTTTTTGAAAATTAATCTTCTTGGTTAAAAATTATACTACCTGGTTAAAAATGTATGAATTTTGTTGAAAATTCTTCTTGTTTGGTACAAAATTAATCTGCTTGGTTAAAAAATCAACTAATTGGTAAAAATGCATGTATTTTGTTGAGAATTCATCTTTCTGGGTAGACAATTAATCTTCTTGGTTGAAAATTGATCTTTTTGGTTGAAAATTTAACAATTTGGTTGAATATTCGTGTTTTGTTGAAAACTCGTGTTTTTCGCTTGAAAATTTAATATTTTTGATGAAATTTGTTTTCTTTATTGATTGAAAAATGTTTGTTAAATAGTGTGAATAGTGTCTTTTAAAATTACCTGTAATTTGCACCAGGTAACTGGATTATCTGCGACTTTTGGACACTTTACATCCAACCAGCAGGGTCCTTTGATATTTCTTTCTATCAATAGTAATTCCAATGCATTCACAGAAGATCCAAATACTGCTTCGATCGTACGTCCGCTATAAGTTGAATCCATTTGCGGATATGTTGCTGCATATCTCACTTCCAAATACTCAGCATGTTTGGGAGCTTCTTCACGGTCGAAGGCGTAAAACTTTGAACTTTTACACGAACGGAATTCCTTTATTCCATTTCTTCCAGCGTAGTTGTTAAACTCCTCGTAGACGTCCTCTATTGAATTTTCCTTTGGTTCTTCGTCTTTCAATACTGGTTTGATCTGAAATATTTATTTTTATTCTCTTAATCAAACAATAGAGGTTTTTTATATTTAAATCTAGGTTGGTAACAGAGGTATGGGGGGGGGGGGGGCGCAGTGGAAGTAAAGTTACGAACTTAGATAACGTTTAGAACGTTTCCTGATGAACAATTTTAACAAATTTTGTGAATTTTGCGAATGAGCCTGAAACGGTTCAGTTCAATAATAACGTAATAAGTTAAAAAATCATTTTCATATTCTAGACTTCACATTCTATCCTCTATTCCAGTCTTTTTCAATTTTTCAAAGAATTCTTTTTTCTTGGAAGTTAATTTTTTGTTGTTGAAAGGTCTACTATTATATTTTTGGTTTGGAATTCATTACGCTTCGTTAACAATTGTAATATTTCATTGCAAATTCAATTATTTTGTTAAAAATTAAATATTTGGTTAAAAAATTATCTCTTGTGGCCAAAAATTCAATTACTTAGTTGAAAGTTAATTTTTTGTTGTTGAAAGGTCTAATATTATATTTTTGGTTTGGAATTCATTTCGTTTCGTTAACAATTGTAATATTTCATTGCAAATTTAATTATTTTGTTGAAAAGTAAGTTTTTGGTTAAAAAATTATCTCTTGTGGTCAAAAATTCAATTACTTAGTTGAAAGTTAATTTTTTGTTGTTGAAAGGTCTACTATTATATTTTTTATTCGTAATTCATCTCGCTTTGTTAACAATTCTACTATTTGGTTAAAAATTTAATTATTTTGTTGAAAATTCAATTATTTTGTTAAAAAATCATCTTTTGTGGTCAAAAATTCAATTACTTGGTTGAAAGTTGAACTTATTTGTTAAAAATTCATTTTTTTGGTTGAAGATTCATCTCTTTAGTGGCAAATTTAACTTTTTTGTTGAAAATTCGTCTCTTTTGCTTGAAAATTCATATTTCACAGTTAAAAATCAACTTTGTTGTTGATAATTCAACTACTTGGTTGAAAGTTGCACAACTTTCTTAAAAATTTAATTTTTTGTTGAAGCTTCATCTCTTTTTGTTGAAAATTTAACAATTTTGTTGAAAATTCATAACACTTTTTATTAATAATTAATTTTTTTTTACTGAATATTTAAACATTCGATTTTTGGTTGAAAAGGTAGCTTTTTTAGTTGGAAATTCAATTATATGGCGAAGAATGCAACTTTTTGGTTAAAAATTCAACTACATATTTGTTTGAAAATTCGTCTTTTTTGCTAGAAAATTTATTTTCTTGGTTAAGAAATCATCTCCTTGGTAGAAGATTAATCTTCTTGATTGAAAATTCATGTATTATGGTTAAAAATGCAACTGTTCGGTGTAATTCAACTGTTTTTTATTTCAAAATTTTAGTTGAAAATTCAACTATTTTCTTTTTTGGCATGGAAATTCAACAGTTTGGTAGGAAATTAAACTATTTGGTTAGAAAAGTAAACTATTTTGTTAAAAAATAAACTATTTGTAAATTTAACCATTTAGTAGAAAATTAACTTCTTTGTTGAAAAATCATATTTTTGGTTGAAAATTCAACTACTTGATTGAAGCTTGAATTTTTTTAAAGATTTGGTTGAAAATTTAACTATTTATTGAAAATTAAATTTTTTGGATTAAAACTTAATTTTTTATCTGAAATTTTAACTCTTTCATTCTTGGTTGAAAATTTATCATTTATAAATTGGAAATTTAACTATTTGGTAGAAAATTAATCTTGTTTGCTGAAAATTCATCTTTTTGGTTGAGGCTTCAACTATTTTGTTAAAAATTTATCTTTATTCGTTGAAATACAACTGGCTGAAAATAGTTCTTTTTTGTTGAAAATTAATATTTTGCTGGAAAATTTTACGATTTCATTTTTGGCTAAAAACTGATCTTTTTTAGGTGAAAATTAAACTATTTGGTTAAAAATTCATATTTCTTGACTGAAAATGAACTTTCTTGTTGAAAATTCATCTTTTTCGGTTTAAAAGTCAGTTTTTTTCTAAAACAGTCAAATTTTTAGTTTGAAAACTTAATATTCTTTTCTTGAAAATTAGTCTTTTTGGTAGAAAAGTAATCTTCTTTGCTGAGAATTTACCTATTTGGTTGAGGATTCAACTATTTTGTTGAAAATTCGTATTTTTTGTTGTTGAAAAGTAATTAATGTATTTGGATGAAAATTCGTCTTTTGATAGAAAATTTATCTTCTTCGTTGGAAATTCATCCTTTTTGGTTCAGAATGCTTGGTTGAATTCAATTGTTTTTTGTTTCAAATGAAAATCTCTTTTGGTTGAAAAATAAAATACTTGGTTTAAAGTCGAACCACTTTGTAGAGAATGCATTTTCTTTTTGGTTGAAGATTCATAATTTTAGTTGAAAATTCAACTATTGGGTTGTGAGGGAACTTTTTTGGTGAAAATTCTTATTTTCGGGCTGAAAATTTTTGTAGAAAATTCGCCTCTGGCTTAAAAACTCAACAATTTGGCAGAAAATTAAACTATTTAGTTGAAAATTCGACTATTTTAGTAGAAAATTTAACTATTTGGTTAAAACTTAAACTATTTATTTAAAAATTGAACCATATGATGAAAAATTAACTTTTTTGTTGAAAAGTCATATTTTCAGGTTGGAAATTCAACTGTTTTGTAGACAATTTGTCATTTTGTGGTAAAACATTAATCTTCTTGATGGAAAATTAATCTTTTTCGTTGAAAATACAACTATTTGGTTCAAAATGCATTTTTGTAAATTAAAGATTCATCATTAAATCATTATAGTTAAAAATATCATGTATTATGTTGAAAATTAATTTCTTTGGTTCAAAATGTATCTTTAGTTGAAAATTCAACTATTTGGTTGAAAATTTATGCATTTTGTTCAAAATTTGTCTCTTGTGGTAGAATATTAATCTTCTTGTTGAAAAATTCATCTTTTTGTCGGCAATTCATTTCTTTGGTTAAAAATTTAATTATATTGAGAATTCTTTTTTTTTTTTTTTGAAATTAAAATTTTTAAATTGAAAATGTAACTATTCTGTGCTTGAATGAAAATTTATCTTCTTTTTTTAATCTTATTTTTTATTTTAATTTATCTTCTGTTTAAAATTCATCTTTTTCGTCGAAGATCCATCTCTTTGATCAATAATTTAACTACTTTGTTGAAAATGTAACTAATTCTTTGAAAAATTGTCTTTTTTTTTTTTGGTAGAAAATGTATCTTCTTGGTTAAGAAATCATCTCCTTGGTTGGAAATTCATCCGGTTGGATTGAAAATGCAACTGATTGGTTGAATTCAACTATTTAGTTAAGAATTAATCTATTTATATGAAAATTTAACCATTTGGTAGGAAATAAACTTTTTTGTTGAAAAATCATATTTTCGGATTGAATATCTAACTGTTTTGTAGATAATTCGCCTTTTTGGATTAAAAATTCAACAATTTTGTTGAAAATTCGCCTTTTGGTCAAATATTAATCTTCTTGGTAGAAAATACATCTTTTTAGTTAAAAATTAATCTTTTTTGCTTGAAAATTTAACTGCCTGGTTATAATTTCAACTAATTTGTTGGATTTTTTTTTAAGATTCATTTCTTTGGTTGAAAATTTAACTATTTGGTTAAAAATTCCATTTTTTGGGGGGTTAAAACTTAGTATCTTTATCTGAAAAATTTACTCTTTCATTTTTGGTTGAAAATTTGTCCTTTATAAGTTGAAAATTCAACTATTTGGTAGAAAATTAATGTATTTTATTGAAAATTCGTCTTTCGGTAGAAAATTCATATTCTTCGTTGAAAATTTATATATTTAGTTTAACAATTCACCTATTTGTCTAAAACTCCCGGTCCACCGGGGGGGGGGGCGGCTGGAAAACGCAAATTAGTTAGTGTAGTTTATGGTGGGTCCCTTACCTGTTCCCTTGGTAAAAGGTAGACTCTCCTCGGAATGTTTTTCACCACAACACAGCAAGAAACGCATTTCTTTGTCGATTCTATGTAAGTCTTGCCGAAAAGATAAACAACTCCCGGTTGCCTGAAAGGATCTTCGTAAGCGTCCCACCAGAAAAATCGAAAAACTGATTCATTAGCTTCGTTGGTGATGATGGGCAGGGTTACGTTTCTATCATCCACCGAATCTTTCGTTTCATCCATTTGCGGTTGGAAATTCTCCTCCCAAGCTAGACTTATGTCGGCTGAATCAAACATATCCAAGTCCGAGGTATCGCAAGCCAATGATGAGGTTTTTTGAGAATCGACCTTACAAACAGTGAACTCCGAATCGCCAAATTCTATTATATCGGGTATCTGAAAGTTAAGTTTCAAATTAAACTGAAGATCTAATAATTCCATTAACAGTGTGGCCGTTTTAGTTAAATGAAAAAAAATGCCCGGTTTTTTCCCGGTTCGTAAAAATTGTTCATGGCTATTGAAATTGAAGAATGTTAACTCTTAAAGCTGAAATTTTTTTAGTTTAAAGTGGAACTCTGGTGAAATTTAAACTTTAAATATTCAAGTTTGACAAAATTTTAATTCATAAATTGTTAATTCAAACGCTCAATAATCTACACTTATACAATTTTACAACAATTTAAAATTGAATGCTTTTAAATTTCTAACTTTTCTAAATTGAAAGAGTTCAAAGATTTCTGCTTAAAAAATATAAATCCAAGCTATTAGTTTCAATACTTTAAATTGAAGAATAAATCAATAAATTTGCAAATTTTCAAAATTATATCACTTTAAACAATTTTAAGTTATAAACATTAAAAATGGAACGATTTAATTGTTTCTTAAACAAAATATTCTTCAAATTAGAAGTTTAATTATATTAATTCGTTTGAAATTAATAATAAATCAATTATTATTTATACTTTAAAAATGGTTTTCAGATATTTTTTCAACATTCTCTTAGAATTAATTTTTGAAAATAAAAAATCATTTGAACTTTTCCCAGGAATCTTAAGAAACTTATTTTATTATTTTGAAACCTTTAAAAATCCTTCAAAAAATTCAAAATTTATTTTCAAAATCTTCAAAAATCTTTTCCTTACTATTTTTTCAAATTTGAAATTATTTAAAAAAATTTTAAATACCTTTTTATTTTTTTTTAAATCATGACAAATGAAAAAATTCACTGAAAATAAATTATTCAAAATGAAAAATCATTAAAAATTTTCCCAGGGATCTTAAAAAAATATTTTATTACCTTCAAATCTTTCAAAATCATTAAATAGCTTTAAAATTTTATTCCTAAATCTTCAAAAACCTATATTGTGTTTAAAATTTTTTCAAATTTGATATTATTTTTGAAAATGTTTCAAAACTATTAAATATTGTTTAAAATAATTCGAATTTTTCCAAAATTTTCAAAACAATTATGAAAAATGAAAAAAACTTTTAAAACCATGCAAATTCTTTTTTTTTTACAATTTTGGAAATCTTTTTAAATGTTTTGAAATATTTTTAAATATTCTCTTTAAATAAATTTTGTAAAATAAAAAATCATAAAAGAATTTTTCAGGAATCTATATTTTGCTTAAAATTTTTCGAAATCTTTTAAAACTTCAAATTATTATTGAAATTTTTGCAGAACTTTGAAATATCTTTTTAAATTATTCGAATTTTTCCTATTTCTTTTAAACCTGCAAAATAAAAAATATTTACCTTAAAATATTCCAGATTCTTTTTTGACAATTTTGTAAATCTTTTTAAATATTGTCTTTAAATTAATTTTTCAAAATGAAAAATTATAAAAAAATTTTCCAGGAATCTTAAGAACATTTGTTAAGATCTCGAAATTTTTCAAAATCCTTAAAAATTTTCAAATTTTTACTTCAATATCTTCAAAATGAAAAATTTTCTTTTAAATTTTTTCAAATTTGATATTATCTTTAAAAAATTGTCAAAACTTTTAAATATTATTCAAAATAATTCTAATTTTTCCCAATTCTTTTTAAAAATCATGAAAATTGATAAAAATTGGCTTAAAATCTTCCAAATTCTTTTTTGACAATTTTCGAAATCTGGTTAAATATTCTCTTAAAATAAATTTTGTAAAATAAAAAATCATAAAAAAATTTCTCAAGAATTAAAAAAAAATTGTTATTATCTTCAATCCTTTCAAAATCCTTGATAAGCTTAAAAATTTCATTTCGAAATCTTCAAAAATCTACATATTGTTTAAAATACTTCGAAATCTTTTAAAACTTTAAATTATTATTGAAATTTTTTAGAACTTTTAAATATATTTTTGAATGATTCGAATTTTCCCTATTCCTTTTTTAAATCCTGCCAAATTAAAAACCTTTATATTAAAATATTCCACATTCTTTTTTGCCAATTTTGGTAATCTTTTAAAATATTCTCTTAAAATTAATTTTTTAAATAAAAAATTATTAAAAATTTTTCCAGGAATCTTAAGAAGATTTGTGATAATATCCAAATTTTTCAAAATCCTTAAAAAGTTTCAAAATCTTCAAAAATCTAAATTTTGTTTTAAATTTGTTAAATTTGAAATTAAAATTATTTTTCTTCAAAACGTTTAAATAGCTTTCAAAATAGTTCGAAGTTTTCCTAAAATTTCTTAAAAATCATGAAAAATTTGTAAAATTGCCTATTAAAATCTTCCACATTCGTTCTCAACAATTTTGGAAATCTTTTTACATATTCTCTTAAAATTAATTTTGTTAAATAAAAAATCATTAAAAATTTTCCTATGAATCTTAAGAAAATGTTACACTATTGAAACCTTCAAAAATTCTAGAGAACCTTCCAATTTTTTTTTGAAATCTTCAAAAATCTAAATTAAAAACTGAATTTTGTCTAAATTAAATAATTTTCAATTGTTATTTATAATTCAAAATTTAAGACTTTCAATTACAAGTTAAACATTTCTTAAATGGAACAATTAAAATTGTAGCGTTCAAAGTTTACATTTAGCACTCTGAAATGTTAACGATCCAAGGCTTTCTATTTCAAACAATTCAGTTTCGTATTGTTCAGTTTTGAATATTGGATTTATGATTGCTCATTTTAAATAAATAGTCAGATGTTGCTGAATATAAAAAAAATTGTTTTTTTCTCAATTCAAAAATTTTTAATTGAATTGGTTAAAAATGGAATATTTAAGAGGAAAACAATATTTGAATACGATTTTGAATTGAAGAAAAGCATTTAATTATGAATTTATTAATTTGAAGTTATTCTGAATAATAATCGATATTTAAATATTGATATAAGACCAGTAGACAAAAAAGAACATAAAATATAATTGCTTTTAATTTACAATAATTGTTTAAGCTCTTTAAAATTGCATTTTAAAATTCTTTAAACTGAAAACGTGTGCTTAAAAATGAAGACCTAAAACGGCAAATTTTTGAACTCAAAGATTTTAGAATTACGCATTGTAAATTGAATGATTTTATAATCGAAAAAGTTAAAAATTGAACTTAACATTAGAAAAAGTTGAAATCGAACTTATTTTAAATTGCGCTATATCATGTGATATGAAATTTGTCATGTTTCAAGTGATTGGTATAACAGAAAAAGTAGAAATAAACCTACATCCTCGATTATTGTCTTTGCCTCCTCGATTTCATCTTTAGAATCCTCGATAATCTGACTCGCAGAAGTTTCAGTAGTATCCTGAATAGATTCATGATTTCCATTCCTATTCAGATCTTCATTTTCATCAGTCTCGATCTGCTGACTAAGACTCTGCTCTTTAAACGACACCTCTTTCGATTTCTCGGCTTTCGATTTAAAGGAACTGGTACTCAGATCATCAAAAATCATCATTTCATCTTCATCTTCGATTTCTTCCCTTGGGCTGATTTTTTCTACTCTTTGAGGTTTGGGAACTGATGCACGCCTTGGAGGGCTGTTCACATGAAAAATAATTAGAGACATTATAAAAAAAATGTAAAATTTGTAAAATAAAATTAAAATTTCGATATTCTCCCAATATTGCTTTCAGGGAACTTACGGAGCTTTCGGAACGACTGCAAATTTGGTCTTAATCCTCGGTTCTACTCGCTTCGGGGTACTTTCATCATTTTTTAGCTCAGACATCAAATCACCCAAAATATTATCATCGTCGAGCTTTTCTGCGGCCTTGGTTTTCGAGGCCATGTTCATAAACATATTCTTAATGCTCCCCTTACTTTTGGCTGCAATTTTAGCCTTTTTTCGTGGACCCATTGAACTACTCTGCTTAGCAGCTTGTATACTATCCTCGTCCAGGTCATCGTCAAATATTTCTCTGCCATCTTCGACGTATCCTTCTCCCCCTTTAAAATTTCATTATATTTTTCACATTAGAATTCATCATTGATTTCAGTGATTATAAATGACTAGATTCTTTTGACTAGTTACTGTAACTGGTTACTTTTTTGGTAACGAATTTACTTTTGCAAATAAGTAAAATATTGGTATCAGGGTGTCTACTCAAATCCTGGAGAAAAATTCCCTGATAATTCCAGGTTTTTTCCAGGTATCTCAAGTTTTTTCCAGGTATAATTTTTCATAGCATGGAGCCATTTCAATATTTCGCAGATTTTAAAACAATCGACTCGGAATATGTATACAGTTTCGCGAGTTTATTATAAATAATGGTTTTTTTTCAGTTTCTAGGAATTCAATTAATATTACAAGATATTCTTAAATATTTTAGCACGATCAATTAATTAAATAATTAAATAATACTAAAAACATAATTAATCATTTTTTGAATTTGTCTCTGAAAGTCCATGAACTTGAACAATAATTCAAACAAATTTTTATTTTATATACATATACTTAGAATTCAGTGCATATTTTGGTAAAATTAATGTGGGCACTATATGAAATTCAATTTTCAATTTAAAGCGATTAAAATTCCTAACTTTTCAAGTAAAAATTTTGATTTTCAAAAAGATAGATGATTTTTTAACCAAATAGTTGAATTTTCAACCAAAAAGATTAATTTTCTACCAAAAAGACGATTTAAAAAATAAATGCATTAATTCTCAATTAGACAGTTGAACAAATGAATTTTCCACACACAAAAAAAAAACAGATTTATTTTAAAAACAAATTTAATTTAACTTTCAACCAAGTAGTTTTATTTTCAAGCAAAAACATGAATTTTCAACTAAAATTATGAATATTTAGCTGGAATACTTGAATTTTCAACCAAGAAGATGAATTTTCTACCACAAAGACGATTTTTCAACAAAATACATGAATTTTCAACTGAAATGATCATAATTTAACTGGTATAGTTAATTTTTCGACCAAAAAGATGAATTTTCAACCAAGAAGATTAATTTTTACTAAAGAAGACGAAATTTCAAGAAAATACATGCATTTTCAATTAAAAAGATAAATTTTCAACCAAAGAGATGATTTTTCAACTGAAAGGATGTAATTTTCAATTGGAATAGTTGCATTTCACGGTAAAAAAAAATTTGCAAGAACAAAAAAAAATAGTTACATTTTCAAACAAAGTGATGAATTTTCAACTAAAATGATGAGTCTTTAACTAGAATCATTCAATTTCAAACAAAAAGATTAATTTTGAATCCAGAAGATTAATTTCTACCAAAGAAGTCAACATTTTCAACTAAAAAATATATTTTTTCAGCCAAATATTGAATAGTTACATTTTCAGTAGAAAAAAAAAATTTCAACAACAAAAAAAAACAAACAAACTTTCAACAAAATAGTTAAAGTTGCAAAAAGAATAGTTAAATTTGTAGTAAAAAAAATAATTTTCAGTCAAAGAAAGAAACGAATTTTTAACAAAAGGGTAACTCTCAACTAAGTAATTAAATCTTCATTCAGGAAAGATGAATTCGGAACGAAAAATGTAGTAGTTGATATTTCAACCAGAAAAGAACGAATTTTCAACAAAATACATGAATTTTCGACTAAAACCGATCAATTTTCAACCAAAAACAGAATAGTTAAGTCAATAAAATAGTTCGATACAGTAATATAAAGCTACTTTTACAAATAAAGAATCATTTTTATTCAATTTAATATTGCAATTAAAAAAAATTAAGCATCCTCTCGAAAAAATTCCCTGACTTTAAAAAAAAATCCCTGACATTTCCAGGTTTTTCCAGGTATATAAAAATTCCCTGACAATTCCAGGTTTTCCAGGTAGGGTAGACACCCTAGGTAACTACATTTTTCCAGTAGCAGTAACTATAAAAATCGGTACTTTTTTAGTTACTTTAAAAATGTCGTTCAAAAGTCTTTTTTTTACAATCAATAACATTTTACTGTTTTAGCAACGATTTTTTCATTTTCATCGAATCAGCGGATGAAAAAGCTTCAATGCTTTTCCAAAGCTCAGAAAATTGTTCATAATAGTGTAAGGAAATGCACTTTTTTTGCTCAAAAGAGTCCAGAGTTTTCAATTTTTCTCCGATTTTCAATTGAAAAAAAATAGTGCATTGAATTTTGAAGAGACTCAACCTCGGAACTTTTGTCCTGTCTATTTGTTTATTACTTTTTTACTAAACAATTTTTTTATGTTTTAATAACTGCTTAGCTAAACTTTATATCACCTCAAATCAATTCACGGGGACTCAAATAATTTTATTATTGATCTATTCAATTATTACAAACAAATTTGATAACAAATTGGCAAATAGTGTTAAAATAGGTCCAAAAATTTTCCTTTCGCTGAAACTGCTTCATATTAATGTAGGAATGACATTTAATCATACAAATAATTTAAAAGTTAACAAAAGCCATTGTTATAAACAGTTTTTTGTCGCAAAACATTTAAACTTCAGGATTTTAAAGATTTTAATTTCCTTCAATTGCCTGAATTGCTACAGGTATTTTTAAAAATAATATACCCTCGATAATATTTGGTGAATGAATAATAACACTGCATACTAAGATTTTATAATTAATAACTATGGTAAATTAATTATCCAAATATTTATTAGTACATATTTATTAATATTTGTGACTAACATAGACTCTGACCTTAGTCTCAAGCTATTTGAATGGAAATACCGATTTTCTTCGACCTTAAGAAGAAAAATTAATAAAAAATAAAATGTAGATTTTTAAAGGCTTCTGAAAAAATGTAGTAGCTTCTTAAGCTTTTTTATATGAAAAAATTGTCAACCAAATAAAAAAAAAATTCAATGAAATAGTTAAATTTTCAATCCTAAATAGAATAGTTACATTTTCAGTAAAAAAGTTATTTTTTAACGAAACAGACGAATTTTCAACTAGGAAGATTATAATTGAATAAAAAAGATAAATATTCCACAAAAAATAGAATAGTTACACCTTCATTTCAAGAAATTAATTTTTAACTAAAATGATGAATCTTCAACCAAAAAAATGAATTTTTAACTAAATAGTTGAATTTTCAACCCAAAAGATTAATTTTCTACCAAAAAGGACAAGTGTTTAACAAAATACATGAATTTTTAACTAAGAAAGATAACAGTTAAGTATTCAGTGAGAAAAATAAATTTTCAAACAAAAAAAGAAACGAATTTTAAACAAAATAGTTGAATTTTCAAACAACTAAATGAATTTGTAACCCAAAAAATGGAGTTTCAACTATTGAGATTAATTTTCTACTAAAAAAGATTAATTTTCAGCAAAAAAAAAATTTTTCAACTTAAAATAGAATAGTTAAATTTTAAGTAAAAAAATTAATTTTCAACCAAATAATATAAATTTTAAATAAAATAGTTAAATTTTCAACGAAATATTTGAATTTTAAACTCACGAAGATACATTTTTAATTAAACATGGAATAGTTAAATTTGCAGTAAAAAAACTAAATTTAAACCAATAAAAATAATTTTCAACAAAATTTTGTGATTTATAATAAAAAAGATACAAATTCTACCAAAAGAGATGAATTTTCTACCAAAGTAATTCAATTTTCAACCCAAAAAATGAGTTTTTAACAAAATAAATGAATTTTCAACTAAAACAGATAAATTTTCAAACATAAGTCGAATAGTTAATTTTTCAGTACAAAAAATTAATTTTCAGCCATTAAAAATAGTTTTTACCAAAATAGTTAAATTTTGAACAAAGAAAACGGGGTTTCAACTAAAATGATGAATTTCAACAAAAAAGATTGTCATTTCAAACATAACAGTTATTATTTTTAACCAAACAAGATGCAATTTCTACCAATATAGACGAATTTTAAATCCAAAAAGACAAATTTTTAACAAAACAGTTGAATTTTCAATCAAAAAGAACTACTTTGAAAAAAAAATTGTTGAATTTTCAACCCAAAAAACAATGAGTTTTCAACCAAATAAATTTTCAACTAAAAGAGACCAATTTTCAAACAAAAATGGAATAGTTATATTTTCAGTAAAAAAATGAATTTTAAACTGAAACAAAAGAATTTTTAAAATAATAGTTAAATTTTTAAGCAAAAAAATGAATTTTTAAGTAAAATGCCGAATTCTTAACCCAAACAAAAAATAAATTAAAAAAAAGACATGAATTTTCAACCAAAAAAGATCAATTTAAACTCAAAAACAGAAGAGTTAAATTTTTAGCTAGACAAATAAATTTTCAACCAATCAAAAAAACTTATTTTCAACCAAAGAAATGAATGAAAATTGAAATTAAAATTAATTTTTAACTGAAACGATGAATCTTCGAGAAAAAAAAAATTTAACAAAGCAGTTCCACTATCAACTAAGTCGTTAAATTTTCAACCAAACCGATGAATTTTCAACACAAAATATAATAGTTAAATTTTCAGTTACAAAAATCAATTTTCAATCAAAAAAACGAGTTCTCAACCAATGAAATGAATTTAGAACAAAAAAGATATATGAATTTTCAACTTGATAATTAAATTTTTTTTAACAAAAAGACAATTTATTCAACAAGAAGATTAATATTTTACCTCAAAAGGCGAATGTTCAACAAAATACAGAAATTTCAACAAAGAAGTTTTTTTTCAATGAAACAGGGAATAGCTAAATGTTCAGTTAAAAAAATGTAATTTTCAACAAAATAGTTAAATTTTGAACAAAAAGAAAAGGTTTTTCAACCAAAATGATGAATCATCATTCAAGAATATGATTTTTTAACAAAGTAGTTCCACTTTCAACTAAGTAGTTGAATTTTCAACAACAAAAAATGAATTCTCAACGAAAAATATAATAGTTGATATTTCAACAACAAAAAAAGTTTTTAATTTTATACAAAAAACACTGGAATTCAACCAAAAAAGACAAATTTCAGCAAAATAGTCCAAAGTTCCACCAAATTGGATTAATTTTCAACCTAACAGTTGTGATTATAAACCAAAAAAGATGCAATTTGTACAAAAATAGATGAATTTTAAACTCAGAAAGATGAATTTTCAACCCAAAAAAGATGAGTTTTCAACAAAATAAATGAATGTTCAACTAAAATAGATAAATAGAACAGTTAAGTTATCAGAGATAAAAATGAATTTTCACCGCCCAAAAAAAACGAATTTTCAAGGATATAGTTAAATTTTCAACCAATGAAATGGATTTTTAAGCAAAGAGATGAAATTTGAACTAATGAGACTAGTTTTCTACCAAAAAAGGCGAATTTTCAACTAAAATAGATATATTTTTTCAACTTAAAATAGAATAATTAAATCTTCAACAAAAAAGAGAATTTTCAATAAAATAATTGAATCTTCAGACAAAACAGATTAATTGTCAATCTAATGGTTGTGATTTTGAACCAAAAAAACGTGCAATTTCTACCAAAATAGATGAATTCTGAACACATCAAGATGAATTATTAACAAAACAGTTACATTTTCAAAGCAAAGATATGAATGTTCTACCAAAATAATTCAATTTTCAACCCAAAGAAGTTGACTTTTCAACAAAATAAATGAATTTCCAACTAAAACAAATAAATTTTTGAGCAAAAGGGGAATAGTTAAATTTTCAGTGAGAAAAATAAATTTTTAATAAAAAAACAACGAATTTTCAACAAAATAGTTAAATTTTCACACAAAGAAATTAATTTTTGAGCAAAAAGATGAAGTTTCAATGAATGACATTATTTTTTTTTACCAAAAAGGCGAATTTTCAACTAAAACAGATAAATTTTTTCAACTTAAAATAGAATATTTGAATCCTCAGCCAAACAGATTAATTCTCAACCTAAATGTTGTGATAAATTTCTACCAAAATGGATGAATTTTCAATACATAAAGATGAATTTTTAACAAAACAGTTAAATTTTCAAAGTAAAAAAATGAATTTTCTACTAAAGTAATTCAATTTTCAACCCAAAGAAGTTGAGTTGATAACAAAATTAATGAATTTTTCACTAAAACAGATATATTTTCAAGCAAAAATGGAATAGTTATATTTCCAACAAGAAAAATAAATTTTCAACCAAAAAACGATTTTTCAACAAAATAGATAAATTTTCAACCAAAGAAATAAAATTCTAACCAAAAAGTTGAAGTTTCAACTGATGAGAAAACTTTTCTAAAAGAAAAGATGAAATTGCACATAAAACATATAATTTTTCTACTTAAAGTAGAATAGTTGAATTCTCAGTAAAAAAATTAATTTTCAACCAAATAAAATGAATTTGTAACAAAGTAGTATCAATTTCCATCAATCAGTTGAATTTTCAACTAAAAAGAATGACTTTAAAAAAAGTTGAATTTAAACAAAAAATAATACAAGGAACTGATTTACCATCGTCGACTATCCAGTCGTCAGTTTGGCGATCCAAAACTTTTTTGTTGTATACTTTCTCCTCCACTTGATCGTAGACATTTTCCAATTCGTCGACTTCATATTTGTGTTTGCTGCCTTTTAATTTTCTCAATTTTTCCAAGGCAGAAAGTCGCCCGGTTTTATCGAGTTTTTGCCTCCTGGATCTACCAGAGGTGGATGCTAGAAATAAAAAATATAGTCAAATCAAATCGCATATTCAGACTAATAGCAGAAAAAAGCCACAATATATATTTTTATACGGGATAAGGAATTTTCAACTAAAAAAGATCAATTTTTAATTAAAAATATAATATTTTAATTTTTAATTAAATTTAAGAATAGTTCTCGACCAAAAAAGACGAATTTTTAACAAAGTAGTTCTATTTTCAACAAAAAAACGAATTTTTGATAAAGTAGTTGTACTTTGAAACAAATAGTTGATTTTTCGACTAAAAATGATACATTTTCAACCAAAAATGAAATAGTTAAATCTTCGGTTAATTAATTTTCAACAACAACAAAAAATGATTTTTTAACACAATAGTTGAATTTGTAACCAAAGAGAAGAATCTCCAACTAATAGAATGAATAAACAAAAGAAATTAATTTTCAACTAAAAAGAATAATTTTTAACCAAGAAGATTAATTTTCTACCAAAAAAGTAGAATACTCAATAAAATACAGGTATTTTCTAAAAAATAGTTTAATTATTAAATAAAAATGATCAATTTTTAACCAAAAATGTAATATTAAAATTTTCAATTGAAAAAATTAATTTTCAACCAGAAAAATAACGAGCTTTCAACAAAACATAGTTGAATTTTCAACCAAGATGATTAATTTTCAACTAAGAAGAATAATTTTCGACCAAAAGAAACGAATTTTCAACAAATTAGTTCAATTTTCAATAAAAAAAATAAAATTCTAATAAAGTAGTTCAACTTTCGAAACAAACAGTTTATTTTTCAGCTGAAAATGATAAATTTCCAATCAAAAATGGAATAGTACAGAAAAATAAATTTTCAACACAATAGTTTAATTTTCAACAACAACAAATGAATTTTTAATAAAGAAGTTTTACTTTGAACCAAATAGTTGATTCTTCGACTAAAAATGATCAAATTTTGATTAAAAATAGAATATTTTAATTTTCAATTGAAAAATTAATTTAAAAAAAAAATGAATTTTCAACAACATATAGTTGAATTTTCAACCAAGATGATTAATGTTCAACTAAGAAGACGAATTTCCAACAAATTAGTTCAAATTTCAAACAACAACAAAAAAATGAATTTTTAATACAGTAGTTCAACTTTCAGCCAAACAGTTGACTTTTCAGCTAAAAATGATAAATTTCAAATAAAAAATAAAATAGTTAAATTTTCAGTTAATTTACTAAAAAAAAGAATTTTCAACACAATAGTTGAATTATTAAATAAAACTGATCAATTTTTAACCAGAAATTGAATATTTAAATTTTAAACTAAAAAATTATTTTTCAACAACAAAAAAAAACGAATTTTCAACAAAACATAGTTGAGTTTTCTACCAAGAATGATTAATTTTCTACTAAGAAAAATAATTGTGGACCAAAAAAGACGAATCTTCAATAAAATAGTGCAATTTTCAAACAAACAAAAAATGAATTTTTAATAAAGTAATTCAACTTTCAACCAAATAGTTCATATTTCAGCTAAAAATGATACATTTTCAATCAAAAATTAAATATTTAAATTTTCAGTGAATTAATTTAAAAAAATGAATTTTCAACAAAATAGATGAATTTGTAACCAGAGAAGAATCTCCAACTAATAAAACGAATGGGCCAAAGAAATTAATTTTTAACTAAAAAGAATAATTTTTAACCAAGAAGATTAATTTTCTACCAGAAAAGTAGAATTTTCAATAAAATACAGAGATTGTCAACCAATTAGTTGAATTATTAAATAAAAATGATCAATTTTTAACAAAAAATGGAATATTAAAATTATCAATTAAGAAATTAATTTTCAACAAGTTCTATTAACAAAAAAAAATGAATTTCTATTAAAGTAGTTCAATTTTTGACCGAATAGCTGATTTTTCAGCTAAAAATGATAAATTTCCATTCAAAAATGGAATAGTACAAAAAAATGAATTTTCAACCAAATAGTTCAACTTTCAACAACAAAAAATGGATTTTCAATAAAGTAGTTTTACTTTAAACCAAATAGTTGATTCTTCGATTAAAAATGATCAATTTTTAATTAAAAATAGATTATTTCAATATTCGAATTAAAAAATTAATTTTCAACAAAATAGTTTAACTTTCGACGACAAAAAATGAATTTTAAATTAAGTAGTTTTACTTTAAACCAAATAGTTGATTCTTCGACTAAAAATTATCAATTTTTAATTAAAAATAAATTATTTCAATATTCAATTAGAAAATTAATTTTCAACAAAAAAAAAAAAAAATTTCAACAAAATGTAGTTGAATTTTCAACCAAGATGATTCATTTTCAAATAAGAAGAATTGTTTACCAAAAAAAGAAGAATTTTCGAGAAAATAGTTCAATTTTCAACAAAAAAATGAATTTTCAATAAAGTAGTTCAACTTTCAACCAAATAGTTGATTTTTCAACTAAGAATGATAAATTTTCAATAAAAAATGGAATAGTACAACTAAAATGAATTTTCAATACAATACTTCAATTTTCAACCAAAAAATGAATTTTTAATAAAGTAGTTTTATTTTGAACCAAATAGTTGAATTTTCAACTAAAAATGATAAATTTTCCACCAAAAATGAAATAATTAAATCTTCAGTTAATTAATTTTCCAAAAAAAAGATCCATTTTCAACACAATAGTTAAAATTTGTAACCAAAGAGAAGAATGAGCCAAAGAAATTAATTTTCTACTAAAAAGAATAATTTTTAATCAAGAAGATTAATTTTCTACCAAAAAAGTAGAATTCTCAATAAAATACAGGTATTTTCAACCAAACAGTTGAATTATGAAATAAAAATGCTCAATTTTTAACCAAAACTGGAATATTAAAATTTTCAATTAAAAAATTAATTTTCAACCAGAAAAAAAATATTTTTCAACAAAACATAGTTGAATTTCCAACCAAGATGATTAATTTTCTTTGAACCAAATAGTT
>CAKNYM010039399.1:55694-82412 GCA_932195095.1 Andricus curvator
GTTGAATTTCCAACCAAGATGATTAATTTTCTTTGAACCAAATAGTTCATTTTTCAACTAAAAATGATAAATTTTCAACCAAAAATAAAACACTTAAATCTTCAGTTAATTAATTAAAAAAAAAAATGAATTTTCAACACAATAGTTAAAATTTGTAACTAAAAAGAATAACTTTTAACCAAGAAGATTAATTTTCTACCAAAAAAGTAGAATAATGAATAAAATACAGGTATTTTCAACCAAATAGTTGAATTACTAAATAAAAATGATCAATTTTTAACCAAAAATGGAATATTAAAATTTTAAATTAAAAAATTAATTTTTAATCATAAAAAAAAGGAATTTTCATGAAACATAATTGAATTTCAAACCAAGATGATTAATTTGCAACTAAGAAGAATAATTGTCGACCAAAAAATACGCACAAAATAGTTTAATTTTCAACCAAAAAAATAATTTTTAATAAAGTAGGTTTACTTAGACCAAACAGTTGATTTTTCAACTAAAAATGATACATTTTCAGCAAGAAATGAAATATTTAAATCTGCAATTAATTAATTAAAAAAAAAATTGAACTTTCAACATAATAGTTGAATTTTTAACCAAAGAGAAGAATCTCCAACTACTAAAATGAATGAACAAAAGAAATTAATTTTCAACTAAAAAAAAAATTTCTAATCAGGAAGAATAATTTTCTATCAAAAAAAGTAGAATTTTTAATCAAATACAGATATTTTCAACCAATTAGTTGAATTATTAAATAAAAATTATCAATTTAAAAAAAAATTGGACATTAAAATTTTCAATTTAAGAATTAATTTTCAACAAGAAAAAAACGAATGTTCAAAAAAAAACATAGTAGAATTTTCAACCAAGATGATTAATTTTCAACTAAGAATAATAATTGTCGACCAAAAAAGGACGAATTTTCAACAAAATAGTTCAATGTTCAACAAAATGAATTTTTAAAAAAGTAATTCAACTTTCAACCAAATAGTTAATTTTTCATGCTAAAAATTAAAAATATACTAAAATTAAACCGCTTATTTAGACAAATAGAAGAAAAAAAACACAATATTTATTTTTATAGGATCACAATAAGTTAAAATAACAAAAAATATTGAGCTGCCCCCAGAAGCTACTATTTTTTTCAAATTAATACGCAATACGCATAAACGGTCTTTTCCTCAAAATATATACCTAAAATAAGACTGAAAACCACTTATTTAACTAAAAATTTGTTATTCTAAAATTTTGGAGCAACAAGTGTTGATATATTATTGCAAAAAACAAACATTGTTTATTGACACCAATTGTTATTCAAATTACGCAGGTTATGTTCATAACTTTTTTGACAGGATACACTGTAACAAGTGCACTTAATTAAAACTGAAGAGTGTTAAATCTGTATGAATGAAATATTGCATTGTTTGAATTTAATTTATTCAAGAAAACAATTGCAACTTGCAAGTGGTGGTTTGTGGTTAGGTTGTCATCCGTCAAAAAGTTTGATTAAAAATTGTTTTACTTACATTCCGAGTCATCCATGTCACCAAATAAAAACTGTACAAACGTCTAGCATAAAATAAGCGATGATTTTAATTATAATACTAAAAAAATTTAAATAAAAGTGCAAAAACAAACTTAACGACAAACACTTTTATCCGACATGCATGCGGTCAGACGATATTTTGGCGGGAGATTCTCGATATTTTTATTTCGATAGATCGATATCTCCATCCGAGCGGGCGATAATTAATTAATTAATTAATATAAAATATTTATCAAACGACTAAAAAATGCACTATTGTTCTAGTCATGTTATTTACAAAAAAATAGTAAAGAAAAGGTTGATTTTTCCTTTCAAGTTTTTGAAATTCGCTGAAATATTATCAGTGTTCTTCAATTAGTTATCTTATCTGATGTAAAGAATTAAAAAAAAATTAATAGTTAAGGAAAAATTGATGCAGAAGGAGACTTTATTTCTAATAAATATATTAATAATCTTAAAACATTGTTAATTTTAAAAATCTCGCGCTATCAGTGTTGGCGCCATCTGTCTCTGAAACTGAATGTTTACTATTTTAACCAATCAAGTCGTCCTTAAAACTTACTTCCGGTAAAATTGGCATTAGTGGAATTTATCTGCCGCCAGGTAGCGCTAGCTGCTTTAGTCCAAGTTCCGTGAAAATTCAAATGGGATAAATGAGATCTTTTTTATACGAATTTGAAATAAAAGTTTATAGCTTTTAATTAATTTTAATTACTATACAGATTTTCTTGCGTAGTTCCGATTTTGACAAATATAACATCATTTTTTACTGGAAGAACGTACAGAGTAGTGTTTTATTAATTTTTTCTATTTTTCGCACCAAAAAGTTGGATTTTAAACTAATAAAGATAAATGTTAAACCAAAAATGGAATATTAAAATTTTCAACCAATAAACAACGAATTTAGAAAAAAGTTTAATTTTCTGTACCAAAAAGATGATTTGTCAAACAAAAAGATTAATTTTTTTACTAAAAACACGAAATTTAAACTAAAGAAGGTACATTTTCAACCAAAAATAGAATACCTACATTTTCAATTAATTGAAATTAATTTTTAACAAACAAAAAAATAATTTTTGACAAAATTGTTCAATTTTCAACTAAAAAAATTAATTTTCAACAAGAAGATTAATTTGTTACTAAGAAGACGAATGTAAAACTATAAAAGGTAAAATTTGAACAAAAAACTGAATTTGTTACATTTTCAGTTTAAAAAATTGATTTACAACCAAAGCAAACTAACTAATTCTTAACTAGACAAGATAAATTTTTAATCAATAATGGATCGAGCAGGTAGTAAAACTTTTCAGTTACATAAAAAAAATTAATTTTCTACAAAAAAAAAATGTATTTTCAACTGAAGAAAGGAATTTTTAACTAAAAAAGATCAATTTTCAACAAAAAGTTGAATAGTTAAATTTTCAGTTGAAAACAATAATTTTCAACCTTCTAGTTGAATTCTCAAATAGAAATGATAAATTTTGAACCAAAAATGGATCGAGTAGGTAGGCAAATTTTTCAATTACATAAATAAAAAATTTATTTTCTAGAAAAAAATGATTTTTTAACAAAATAGTTGAATTTTCAACTGAAGAAAGGAATTTTTTACAAAAAATATCAAATTTTCAACCACAAGTTGAAAAGTTACATTTTGAGTTGAAAACAATAATTTTCAACCAAATAAATGAATTGTCAACCATAAAGATAAAATTTAAAAGAAGAATAATTTCCCCACCAAAAAACGCAACTTTTTTAACAAAAAAAAAAGAACTTTCAACAAAAAAGATCAATTTTCAAGCAAAAGAAAGAGAATTTAAAAAAGATAGTAAAGTTTACAACCGAGGAAGAAGATTAATTTTATACCAAAAAGGTAGAATTTTTAATGAAATACAGAGATTTTCAACCAATGAGTTGAATTTTCAACTAAAAAATATCAATTTTTCACCAAAAATAGAATGTTTATACTTTCAATTAAAAATTTAATTTAAAAAAAGAAAAAAAACTAATTTGTAACAAAATATAGTTGAATTTTCAACTAAAAAAGATCAATTTTTAATCAAAAATGGAATGTTTAATTTTTCATTAAAAATTTAATTTTCAACAAGAAAAAAACGAATTTTTATCAAAATATAGTTGAATTTTCAACCAAGATGATTAATTTTCAACTAAGAAGAATAATTGTCATCAAAAAAGACGACTTTTCAACAAAATAGTTCAATTTTCAATCCAAAAAATAAATTTTTTATAAACTAGTTCAACTTTCTAGCAAATATTTGATTTCTTAGCTAAAAATGATAAATTTTCAAACAAAAAGGGAATAGTATAAAAAAGAATTTTCAACACAATAGTTCAATTTTCAATAACAAAAAATGAATTTTTAATAAAGTAATTAAACTTTCAACCAAATAGTTGATTTTTCAACAAAAAATGATAAATATTTAACCAAAAATGGAATAGTTTAATCTTCATTTAAATAATTTGAAAAAAAAAGAATTTTTAACAAAATATAGTTGAATTTTCAATCAAGATGATTAATTTTCAACTAAGGAGAATAATTGTCGTCAAAAAAGACAACTTTTCAAAAAAAGAGTTCAATTTTCAATAAAAAAATAAATTTTTAATGAAGTAGTTCAACTTTCTAGCAAATATTTGATTTCTTAGCTAAAAATGATAAATTTTCAAACAAAAAGGGAATAGTATAAAAAAGAATTTTCAACACAATAGTTCAATTTTCAATAACAAAAAATGAATTTTTGATAAGGTAATTAAACTTTCAACCAAATAGTTGATTTTTCAACAAAAAATGATAAATATTTAACCAAAAATGGAATAGTTAAATCTACAGTTAATTAATTGAAAAAAAAGAATTTTTTACAAAATATAGTTGAATTTTCAACCCAGATGATTATTTTTCAACTAAGAAGAATAATTGTCGTCAAGAAAAAGACGACTTTTCAACAAAAAAGTTTAATTTTCAATCAAAAAAATAAATTTTTAATAAAGTAGTTCAACTTTCTAGCAAATATTTTATTTCTTAGCTAAAAATGCTAAATTTTCAAAAAAAAGGGAATAGTATAAAAAAGAATTTCCAACACAATAGTCCAATTTTCAATAACACAAAATGAATTTTCAATAAAGTAATTCAACTTTCAACCAAATAGTTGATTTTTCAACGAAAAATTATAAATATTTAACCAAAAATGGAATAGTTAAATCTTGATTTAATTAATTTAAAAAAAAAGAATTTTTAACAAAATATAGTTGAATTGTCAATCAAGATGATTAATTTTCATGTAAGAAGAATAATTGTCGTCAAAAAAGACGACTTTTCAACAAAATAGTTCAATTTTCAATAAAAAAAAAATAAATTTTTAATAAAGTAGTTCAACTTTCTAGCAAATATTTGAATTGACAGCTAAAAATGATAAATTTTCAAACAAAAAGGAAATAGTACAAGAAAAGAATTTTTAACACATTAGTTCAATTTTCAACAACAAAAAATGAATTTTTAATAAAGTAATTCAACTTTCAACCAAATAGTTGATTTTCCAACAAAAAATGATAAATTTAAAAAAAAAAAAGGAAATAGTACACAAAAAAAATTTTCAACACAATAGTTCAATTTTCAAAAAAAAAAAATGAATGGTTAATAAAGTAGTTGAACTTTCTAGCAAATACTTGATTTGTTAGCTAGAAATGATAAATTTTAAAACAAAAAGGGAATAGTACAAAAAAAAATTTTCAACAACAAAAAATGAATGGTTAATAATGTAGTTCAACTTTCAAGCAAATAGTTGATTTTTCAACAAAAAATGATAAATATTTAACCAAAAATGGAATAGTTAAATCTTCAGATAATTAATTTAAAAAAAATGAATTTTCAACACAATAGTTAATTTTATAACCAAAGAGAAGAATCTTCAAAAACAAAAAATGTATTTTTAACCAAGTAGTTCATGTTTCAATCAAGTATTTGCATTTCAATAAAAAAAAGATGAATTCTCAACGAAAAATGTAATGCATAGTTGCGATATTTCAACAGAAAAAAGAGTATGATTTTTAATTCAAAATAATTTGATTCAACTGAATAATGATTAATTTTAAATCAAAAATAAAATATTCAAATTTTCAGTTAAAAAAGTTAATCTTCAACTATAAAATATGAGTTTTCAACAGAATAGGTAAATTTTCAACCAAACTGAAGAATCTCCAACTCATAAAATTAATGTTTAAGAATGTATTTCAATTTTCAACCAAATAGTTAAACTTTTAACAAAAAAAAAAGATTGGGAATTCGACCAAAAAATACGAATTTTCAACTAAAAAGGTTTTTCAGTCAGGGAAGACAAAAAATGTCAACCAAATTGTGAAATTTTTAATCGAAAGGAACATAAAATAAAATAAAATTTAGAACTACCCAAGAAAAACTGACCAATATATAAAATATGAAATTTTTATTTTCAAACTGAATAACTTACACTTTTACTCTATTCTATGAATAAAAAAATAATTTTTTATTATTAACTTGTATAGAAAAAAGCAATTTATCATTTATCCAATTTGAATTTTCGCTGAACTTTTGACTAAAGCAGCTTGCGCTTCCTAGCGGCCATCGTCTCAATTGATTAAATACAAAATTGGCGGGAATCAAACGTGTGAAATCGTGATTCATGTTTAAATCGTTTGATGGCGTGGCAATCAAGATCTGTGTGCCAGCGATTTCCGGTACAGCGAAACTGCCATTTTTCTCGACACGCGCAATGGAGGAAGAAGACCAGATAGAGCCATTTTGTTACTTGGGCCGACGTGGCGGCCGGCGTGTAAAGAATTTATCATCTAAAAATGAAGAATCGTGAGTACCAATTTTTTCTTGCTAAATAAAAAATAGTCCCAATTATTCCCAGCAAAAAAATGCAACCAGAAAGAACTTTAGCGAAAGGGCCCCCTGTGAAAACGAGGCGATTTGTTAACCTCGTGTTCAGAGTTCTTCATTGATCTTAATATTTAATTATGTATACGTTTACTAGGGTTTTGTATGCATGTGACCTATTTTAAATAAATTTTGCAGTATGCTTGTTGGAAATCTATTTTTAACGGGATTTTCGCTGATTTTTTTCTGGGAAATTGCGTGTGACTAATGCCTTAACAGTTTACGCCCACGTTTCTAATATAAAAAAGTGTCTACATTTGTAAAAATGTTTTAATCGTTATTTGTTGTATTTAGGTAATTTTTTTTTAAATATTGATTGCAAATTTGTACATTTTAATTTTTTCGTTATTGGACACATGTGCGTCCATCCTTTTTCTTAATTATATCTTTATTTGTATTGAAATTTAACTCTAAAAAGATACTAAAAATGGTATTCAAAGAGCTTTGAAAAAATATTATTGAAAATTTTAAAATCCGGGAGGAGAGAGAATTTTTTTATTGGATAGTTTTACAGAGTAGGCCAGGAAAACGTAAGAGATTTTTTAACAAATCTTGAAAAATTCAGGGAATTTCTATAAGAGGCACTTTAAATAACTGTCAAGGATAATAAATTTAAAATTTTCAAATTTTAGTTTGAAATTGTTTTATTCCGTTTGTAAAAGATTCTATGTTAAAAATGTTACAAGATTAGGGAAATTTGAAAATACAGTTTTGCGGCCGCCCTGATATAATACTTTTGTCAGTAATGCATTTTCCTTGTTATTTATGTTTCGACGATTATATTTTAAGTTAAAAAAGTTATTATTTTGTGGAAAATTCTTCAGTTTGGTTAAAAATTTATCTGTTTTAGTAGAAATTTAGTTTTTTTTTGTTGATTCGTTTTTTTTGTGTTGAAAATTCAACTACTTGGTTAAATGTTGAACTACTTTGTTAAAAAAACGCTTTTTTTGTGAAGATTCATATATTTGTAGCTAAATATGTTATTATTTGGTGGAAGATTCAACTCGTTTTTTGAAGATTCCTCTTCTTGGTTTAAAGTTTATCTGTTTTAGTAGAAATCTAATCTTTTTTGGATAAAAATGCAAACTT
Source organism: Andricus curvator (assembly GCA_932195095.1). Lineage (NCBI taxonomy): Eukaryota > Metazoa > Arthropoda > Insecta > Hymenoptera > Cynipidae > Andricus > Andricus curvator. The sequence goes on from CAKNYM010039399.1 coordinate 63,266, forward strand.
TTGGTTGGAAATTAATCTTCTTTGGTTAAAAATTTATCTGTTCGATTAAAGGTTGAATTGCTTTATTAAGTTTTTTAAAAATTTCATATATTTTTAGTTAAAAATGTTATTATTTGTTGGAAAATTCAACTATTATTTTAGAAATTCTTCTTTTTGGTTTAAAATTCATCTGTCTTAGTAGAAATTTAGTCTTTTTTTTTATAAAAATGCAAATGTTTGGTTGGAAATTAATCTTCTTTGGTTGAAAATTAAACTCCTTGATTAAAGCTTAAATTACATTGTTAATATTTTTTAAAAAATTCTTATATTTTTAGTTAAAAATGTTATTATTTGTCTGAAAATTCAACTATTATTTTGAAAATTCCTCTTTTTGGTTTAGAATTCATCTATTTTAGTAGAAATTTAGTGTTCTTTTTATTAAAATGCAAATGTTTGATAATATTTGGTTGAAAATCCGTTTTTTTGTTTCTTAAAAATTGAACTAACCTGATTAAAGGTTGAACTATTTTTATTAAAAAATCTTTTTTTTTTAATGTTCATATATTTGTAGTTGAAAATGTTATTATTTGGTGGAAAATTCAACTATTATTTTGAAAATTCCTCTTTTTGGTTTAAAATTCATCTGCTTTATTAGAAATGTAGTCTTTTTTGTTGATAAAAATGCAAATGTTTGGTTGAAAATTAAACGGCTTGATTAAAGGTTCTATTACTTTGTTAATCTTTTTTGAAGATTCATAAATTTTTAGTTAAAAATGTTTTTTTTTCGGTAGAAAGTTCAACTTTTTTTTTTTATTCCTCTTTTTGTTTTAAAATTCATCTGTTTTAGTAGAAATCTAGTATTTTTTGGATAAAAATATTAAAAATACAAATGTTTGGTTGGAAATTAATCTTCTTTGGTTGAAGATTCAACTATTTTTTTAATCAGTCACTTTTTTTTGTCGAAAATTCAACTGTTTTTTTAGCATTCGTCTATTTAAACAGAAAATTCGTCCTTATGGAATGAAAAATATTTTTTGTTGTAAATTTAACTTTCTTCTGAAAAAATAAATTATTTGGTTGAAAGTGCAACTGTTTATACCTTTTTTGTTTGAAAATTTGATCATTTGGTTGAAAAATCATCTTTGTAAGATAAAAATTTAACAGATTAGGTAAAAATTAAACTATTTTGTAGAAAATTCAAGTGTTTATTGAATATCATTTTTCGTTGTTAAGATTCAACATTTTTAGTTGAAACTTAATTTTTTTAACTAAAAATTTTACTATTTCAGATAAAACTGCATGATTTTTGTTGAAAATTGATCTTTTTAAATTGAAAATTCAACTATTAGCGTAAAATTTGAACTGCTTTGTTGAAACTCTATTTTGTTGTGGTTGAAAGTTCATTTCTTTGGTTGAAAATGAGTTTTTTTCATGCTGAGAATTCATTTTGGGTGGCAAACAAATCTAAATAATAACCAAATTTGGTTTCTTTTTGTTGCACGTTTTTTTACTGCAAATTTAATTTTTCCATTTTTGGTTGTAAATTGATTTTTTAGACTTTTTTTCTTCTTGAAATGTCAACTATTAATTTTTGTTAAAAATTCCTTCCTTTTTTGACTGAAAATTCAAATTTTCGGGCTGAAAACTGAACTTTCTTCTACAAAAGTCGTCGTTTTGACTTAAAATTTTAACTCTTTGGTTGAAAATGCAACTGTTTTTGGTTTGAAATTTAATTACTTGTGATGAAAATTTAAGTATTTTTCAAAAATTAATCTTTTATTGGTCGAAAATTCAACTGTTTTATTGAGAATTCGTCTATTTTGACATTAAATTCGTACTTTTGGATTGAAAATTCACCTTTTTTATGTTTTAAATTAAACTGTCTTAAAAAGTTCAATCATTTGGTTGAAAAAGAAACCGTTTTTTGCTGAAGTTGAATCTTTTTTGTTCGAAAATTCGACAATTTGGTTGAAAATTCAACCATTTTGTTGTAAATTTAATTATTTTGTTGCAAAATTAAGTAATCTTTTCTGGTCGAAAATTCATATTCTTCGATTGAAATAAATAAATTTGAAGTTTTTAAATTTTAATCTGAAGTAATTGGTCAAGGAAAAAGTGAGGGATTTTTGAAAATTAGTTTTTTCGGTCACCCTGATTTAAGAATATTAACGATTGTTTATTTAAAATCAAATAAAATCTAATTTTTAAATCTGTTTTTAGATATATATTTGCCACTTGTGGCATTTATCTTCGCATCGGTGATCGCAGAGGCACCTTCTTCGACGAATTCCTACCTATCTGATTCAGACAGAGCTCGATTGAAGAAAGTGATCGAGCCAGGATTCAAACTTGAGAGCTTATCTGCTGTTCATTATGCCGTTTTGGGATACACTTTGACGGGAGATTCTATTCCCAAAACAGCAGTACGTTCAAATGTCTTATTTCTAAAAAAAATCTAAATAATCCCACTAAGATAAAGTAATATATCCAGTTATCAAATGATGAAAATTGCCAATGTTGAAATTCAGTGATACGTTGATTAGTCTTACTGACGATAACACTTCTTCATAATTTAATTATTAGCCTAAAAATGCAAAAGATTAAACTTTTTATTATTTTTTTTGATAAGGAAATATGCAAGTTCTTGCTTCAATCAGCTGGGGACGGAAGTTCCTTGACTCCAGACACCGCTTTTGAGATCATCACAACCTGGAAGACGCTGAAAACATGCCAAGCACTTCCAGTTGCTTCCATCACAAAGGTTTGTTTCTTGGACTTATTAATAATGTTTAATTATTACCTTTTTTGAAACCCCAGGGATCAAAGTCTCCAATTCCCTATTTTTTCTTATTTTTGTAAAAATACTCTATAATCGCTACTCATTTTTCATCTAAATTTCAAACGGCATGGAAAAACAGGGTGTCTACTCGCCTGGAAAAGCTGGAGTTGTCAGAGAATTCTTATATACCTGGAAAATAATGGAATTAATTTTTTTAACTGAAAATTTAACTAGTCGAATTATGAAAAAGTGATGTTGAAAATTCGTCCTTTTTGGTATAAAATTAATCTTCGTTGAAAATTAATTTTTATGTTTGAAAATTAAACTGAAAAATTGGTCTTAGTTGAAGAATCAACTCATGTTGAACATTCGTCTTTTTTTAAATTAAAATCTTTTTTGGTTGAAAATTTAACTACTTGGTTGAAATTTAAACTCTTTTGTTCAAAATTATATTTTGTTGGTTAAAGATTCATCATTTTATTTAAAAATTCATTTGTGGTTGAAAATTGAACTATTTGTTTTAAAATTCATTTTTCGGTTGAAAATTCATTTTTATATAACTAATCCGGTCCAATATTCCATCATTTTTTAGTTAAAAATTCGTTTGGTTGAAAATTAATTTTTTTAAACTAAAAAATGAAGTATTCAATTTTTGGTTGAAAATTTATCCTTTTCAGTTGAAAATTCAACTATGAAAAAATGATGTTAAAAATTCGCCCTTTTTAGTAGAAAATTATTATTCTTCCTTGAAAATTCAACTGAAATGTTTCTTAATTGAAAATTCGTCTTTTTTTGTTGAATTCAAATGCTTTTTATTTAAAATTAAAGTCTGTTTTGGTTGAAAATTCAACTTAAATATTCGTTTGTTTGGTTGAAAATTAATTTTTTAAACTGAAAATTTAAGTTTTCAATTTTCGGTTGGAAATTTATCCTTTTCAGTTGAAAATTGGCTTTTTATTTAATGTTAAAATCGGTTTTGTTTGAAAATCCAAGTACTTGGTTGAAAGTTCAACTTTTTTGTTAATCATTAATTTTTTTGGTTAAAGATTAATCATTTTAATTAAAATTTCATCTCTTTGGTTCAAAATTAATTTTTAGATTTGAAAATTCAACTACGAAAAGATGTTAAAAATTCGTCCTTTTTAGTAGAAAACTAATCTTCTTCCTTGAAAATTAATCTTTTTGCTTGAAAATTTAACTAATAAATCTCTCTTAGTTGAAAATTATAGTCATGTTGAAACTTTTTTTTTTGTTGGATTCAACTATTTTTTATTTCAAATTAAAATCGGTTTTGGTTGAAAATTCGACTGCTTGGTTCAAAGTTGAACTCTTTTGCTAAAAATTAATTCTTTTTTTTTAGTTAAAGGTACATTATTGAAAGTTTTTAACTAAGAAAAAGAACAATTACTTCATATTGAGAAATATCAGACTTCATTTAAAATCAGTAATCAGTATTCAAAACAAAAAAGCTAAACTTTGAACGTTACATTTTTAATTGTTCTATTTAACAAATTTTATTTTGCAAGTCAAATTGTTGAATTTTGATGGATAAATAACAATTAAACACATATTATTCTTAGAAAAAATTCGATCAAGTTGAAGAGATTTTTAGAAGTTTTGAAAAAAATTCAAAATTCTTTGAAAATTTGAAATGACTTCAAATAATTTCAACGAAGTGTTTACGTGTACCAAAAAATCCGGCTATTCGTACCAAAATTTCGGTGCAAATAGCCCACGGCGTAATTTAAAACAAAATATAGATTTTTGCTGATTTCGAACAAAACCTTTTGAAGTTTTTTTAAGAATTGTGAAAGGCTTTAAAAGAATAAAATACATTTCCTTAAAATTCCTAGGAAAATTGAAAATGATCTTCCATTTTGAAAAATTAATTTCAAGAGAATGCTTAAAAACATTTAGTAAGATTTACAAAATTGCCACCAATGAATGTGGACGATTTTAAGGAAAAAAATTTTCATTTGGCAGGATTAAAAAAAAAAAATTAGGAAAAGTTTGAGGACAAAGTTAAATCATTTTAAAAGATGTTTTGAAAGTTGATGAAAGTTCTGAAAAAAATTAATAAATAATTTAAAATGTGAAAAAATGTAAAACAGCATGTAGATTTTTCAAGAATCTAAAATCAAATTTTGATGCATTTTAAGGATGTTTAAACTACTTAAAATAAAAATAATTGAACTTCTAATTTAAGAAGTGTTCAGCTTATAAAAAAATGTAACTGTTCAATTTTTTATATTTCTAGCTTAAGATTACTTAAAATGGTATAATTTAAAAAAAATTTTTATTCAGTGATGATTCTTTCATTTAGAGCTTTCTAAATGATAACGTGGATTTATATTTTCGAACTGCATTTAATTTAAAATTGTTCAGTTGAAAAGTGTTAGTAGCTTCCATTTTATACGTGTAAATTATTGAGCATTTTAATACAACATTTTTGAATTAAAAGAGTTCCACTGTGGGTTCTTTAATTTGCAGCTCAGTTTTTATTACTACAAATGGAAAAATTTTTAGCTTTAAAGTTCGAATTTTTAAATTTCATTGACCGTGAAAAATGTTAGCAAACCGGGAAATGACCGGGAATTTTTTTCTTTGATTAAAAAACGGCCACCCTGAAAGAGTGTTTCATACCCCAAAAGTCAACCTTTTCACATGATATCATCTCGATTAAAATAAAATTGCTTTTTTCGGCTTACCTTAATGATCCTTTATGATTATTAATATTTTGGAAAAGGGAAGTATATGTCTAAGTGAAAAATATTTCATTTAAAGAATGTGTTTTTCGCAGAGCTGAAAAACATATTTTTAATTATTTTGGACTTCCTGAAATGTTGTATTTCTGCCCACTATATAAATATAATTAAAATGCCAACGGCCATACCACGCTGAAAAACCCAGTTCTCGTCAGATCACTGAAGTTAAGCAGCGTTGGACGCGGTTAGTACTTGGATGGGTGACCATTGAAGAATACTGACATGAGTGCTGTTGGCACATCGTGGGTGTGGTGAGCCCACACTTGTAGTTATTTATAACTACAAGAAAAACCTAGAAACACTACCCGAATCGGGTAGTGTCACGCCTACCCTGAAAGGGAAATGGTTTAATGGTATATATATATATAAAATGCACTCAGAAATTATTATTTTTAAAACTTAAAATTTTCGAACAATATTTTATATAAATAATCCGGCGCTTCTTATAAAAGTTTTGATTTTTTGTTTGTCATGCTGGTGTTTTAAAAAGAAAAAAGTTCCCCTTTTTTCAAAGAGAAATTCCCCTATTTTCCCAAAAATTGAACTGCTTAACCACTGTGATCCCTGAAACCCTTATCAAATGATGTATTTAAATAACTTTCGTTCTACTGCAAGAACTTTGGAGACAACTTATTTACTGATTTATCCATTTTAGTATTAAAAATACTGCACACATGCGAGAATACCGATTGATGGTTATTATTCTTTCAGACTTTGACTGCAGTTATTGAAAAGGACAGTTCTACGATTCCAGAATTGTATTATGCAGTCAATTCTCTCACAAGTCTCTCCCAAAAGCTATCGGATGGTGTCACTGCCAAGATTGTGAAAACACTCCAGGCCGCTTTGAAGAAAGATGATAGCTTACAAAAGTAAGCATTTTTCTTATTAGAGAGCAGAATTTTTTAATTTTGTCAATTCAACTGCCTTTATTACTAATTATTGATTTAATTCAGAATTTTCATGTATTTAAATGTATTTTTTTTTACAGTCTTGGCTATTCTTTCCTCATTGCCGCTGATCTCGGATCTGCGGGCGCGTTCGCCTTCGATAGAATTGAAGATGCCATCGTCCAAGCGGATGAAGTCAATGGTCGTTTTCTACAATTTGAGGGAGGACTTTCTGTAACCAGTAAGTCGTTGCCACCAGTTTCCAAATTATATTTTCCTGTGTATTTTTCCAAAAGAATGACTTAAAATTAATAGCACAACTTTGTGTCTCTTTGCAGGTCTTCTAGTCAACGGAATCTTCAAACTCTCTTCTTCCTTGAAGAAAAAACCACCCTTAACTGCCCAGCAAACCGTCAAGTTAACCAATTATCTTCTTTCTCGTCGCTCGGTGCAAGTTCCAAAAGGCGTTGTCTCCCTTCTCTCTTCTTTGGAAATCCTCTCAACAAACGAATTTCAAAGACCAATTTGCATCGCTCTTGCTGAAGGTGGAAACATCGTTTCAACACAACAACCTTTAGTTCGCGTGAAAGTCTGCAATATTTTGGGAAAGCCACTTCCAGCAACTCCCAATGTTGTAGCGAATTCCGCTACTAGAGTCGGAGATGATGTCGTTGTCATCAGCAAGAAGAGTTTCCAACCTAATTCTGAGGATAAGTGAGTTACAAAATACACTTCTATTACATTTTTGTACTCCCCCAATTATTTGCTGGACAAGCATTCCTATTGTGGTCTCAGTTATACGCTTGGGGGAAATGAAAATTGTTGATTCACCGGCTTTTATCATCAAGTGATGATTTAACCTTGTTCAATCAACATACATTCTTTATAAAAATAAAACAGATTTGATGAATTCAATAATATAATGATAACTAATTGATTTGTTGATTCTTACAGGACTTTGTTTACAATGAACTTCATGGACATCAAACCAGAGCGAGGATTTTACAAAATAACGGTTTCCGCTGGATCGGTTTCCAACACAGCAACGATCAAAGTCTTGTCTGAAGTTGCAGTAGATTACTTGGAAGTTGGAACTGCAGATGCTGATCAAACGACGCAACCTAAACTCGTCAAGTAATAAAATGAATTTATTTCTTTTTTCACATTTTTAATTTTAAACATTATTACAATAAATAAATAATTGCAGAGTATCCTATCCAGAGAAGCTGAAGGACAGTGTCGAGGCTGATTCACAGCAGAAACTCGTGATGAGATTTTTGCTAAAGGATTCCATAACTAAAAAAGCCATACGAGTCCATCAAGCTTTCGTCAGATTGTCTTCCATCGCTGAACCGGGAAAAGGAAAGCGTACACACGAAATTATATTTGTTGCCGAGCCTGATTCTTCCCACGTTTACAAATTCGACATGGTAAGAATTGGAATTATTAACTCGGAAAATTCATTCTTTATTCAACAGATGACCGATGGTTAATAAATCATTTTTTTTCAGCCCGTAGGACCTGCAGCCAAGAACTTTGGATACCAAAGTGGAGATTACAAGGTGGAATTAATCGTCGGTGATGCGGTTTTGAGCAACTCTTTCCAGTGGAATGTGGCGACAGTCAGTTTGAAATTCCCAGAGCCAACGGGTGTTGAAGCTGCTGAGAAATCTTCAGCTTTCAAGGATAAGACCGTCTACGAGTCAAAACCGGAAATTAAGGTAATTCATAAAATAATACATCTCTCAGAACAGATTGAACAACTATTTCTGAATTGTGTTGAATTAATTTGAAATATTTCAGGGTATTTTTAAAGATTTCGAGAAATTTTTAATAGATTTCAAAAATTTGATGGGATTTTTAAGATTTTGGTTTATTTTTAAAAATTCTAAGGAATTTTCAAGAGCTTTTAAAATTTTCAAGGGATTTTATATATGTTAGGGAATTTAAAAAGATTCCAAGCATTTTTTTAAATTCTTTTTATTCATTTGAAGGGATTTCATAGCGCTTGAAATATTTTAGGATGAAGAATTTTTTAGAATTGCGGAAGATATGTAACGATTTTACAGGACCTATCAGGTTTTAAGATATTTTAAAACATTTCACGGGATTTTATAAGGTTTCCGAGGATTTCAATGATTGTAAAAGTTTTTTTAAAGCTCTCTATGTATTTTAATACATTTTCCAGGATTTCAGGAAATAACAAAGAATTTCACACGGGATATTATAATATTTTAGTGGATTTTATAGAATTTATTGGCGAGAAGTAAGGTATTTCGTAGGGTTTTAAAGATTTGAAGATATTTAAAATTCTTATTAATTTATCCTTAATACTTTTTAAAACTTTTGCATTTTTTTAATTCACTAGAATTATTCTAAATTTACTCAATCCTAGTCAATTCAATGGGTTTTTTTTTTAATTTTTTAAAGTTTTTATTTAATTTCAAATTCCTTGGCATTTTCAAGAGATTGAAAAAATTCCAAGGGATTTCAGAAGATTTAGGATTTAAAATATATTAGGTTATTTTAAAAGATTCCAAGTAATGTTTAATGTATTTCAGTAGTTTAATGGGATTTCAAAGCGTTGAAAATATTTTTTGATAATGCATTTTAAGATATTGTAACGCTCTCAAGAGGTTTTAATATATTTTGCAGGATTTCAGGAAATATTCAATTTCATAGAATTTCACGTGATTTAATAATATCTTATTGGGTTCTAAAGAATTTATTTAATTCAACTTGAATTCTTATTAATTTATCCTGAGTTCTTTCAAATTATTTTGATTTTTTTCATTCACTTGAATTATTCTAAATTTACTTAATCCTAGTCAATTCAACTGATTTTTTTTCAATTTTTTAAAGTTTTTATTCAATTTCAGATTCCTTGGCATTTTCAAGAGATTAAAAAAATTCCAAGGGATTTCAAAAGATTTAGGATTTAAATTATATTAGGTTTTTTGAAAAGATTCCAAGTAATTTTTAATTGATTTCAGTAGTTTAATGGGATTTCAAAGCGTTGAAAATATTTTTTGATAATGCATTTTAAGATATTGTAACGCTCTCAAGATATTTTAATATATTTTCCAAGATTTCAGGAAATATTCAATTTCATAGAATTTCGCGTGATTTATATCTTATTGGATTTTAAAGAATTTATTTAATTCAACTTGAATTCTTATTAATTTATCCTGAATTCTTTTAAATTCTGTTCAATTGGTTTAATTTACTTGAATTCTTCTAAATTTACTCTATTCTACTTAATGCAATGGATTTTTTAAGTTTTAAACGTTTTTATTGAATTGATCCTAAGGATCAATTGATAAAATGATCAAAATATTTGACATATTTTCTCAAATACGTAGGTATTTCCAAGAGCTTTGAAAGATTTTTAATATTTTAGGTTATTTTAAAAGATCAATTGATAAAATGATTAAAGGATTTGAAATATTTTAAGGTATTTTTTTTATATTCCTTGGAATTTTCAAGAGCTTTGAAACATTTCAAGGGATTTCAAAAGATTTTAAAGGATTTGAGATATTTTAGGGTATTTTAAAAGATTTTCAGGCATTTTCAAGATTTTTCTAAGCTTATTTTAAAGTTACTGAATTCAATTAAGTTTTTGCATATTTTTAAAGTGTTTTCAATACATTCAAAAAATTGTGTATTCACTTTGAATTTTTATTAACTTCATTGAATTCTCGTTGCCCTTAATTTCCTCTAAATTCATTCCAATGAATTCTTTTAAAGTCTTACGAATTTATCCTGAATTTGTTATCCTTTGAGCGCGAAAAAAGTACCATATCAGCGTGAAAAAAGTACCCTTTGGTCCCTATATTTTATCCCATAGGGACTGTGGAGGAGCCCTGGTATTATGATTAATATCAAATTATAAACTAAGGCGTTGTATTATTACAATTAAGTCTTTCTTTTAAAATAATTATTTTATTGAAATTCGAAAAGTAATTTAAATCTTTTAGTCTATCATGAAAGAAACATCTCGTTTAGAAGAAATCATGCTACTGAAAAGTTTTTTACTTATCAAGATACAATTGATCTTTTATTTATTACAGAATAAAGAGATTTCCAAGCATTTTTCGTAGAGTTTACAAATTATTTTATAATTTGCAATGAACAGACTTTAATATTGTGAATAATTCTATAAGTTTTTTATTTCGTCTCCGCTGATATATAATTTTAAAGTATGCATTTTTTTGCGATATTCACCTTACAAATTATAAAAATTATTAGCTGAAAATTTCGATGTTAATTCAGTTTTAAAATTAGAATGAGCCATGGCCATATAACGGATTTTTCAAGAATTACAAAACATTACTAAGAATTTCAAAAGGTTTCAAAATATTTTAAAATATTTAAAAGGATTTTGAACATTTTACCAAGATTTCACAGATTTAAAAGATTTAAAAAAAGCCTGTACACGAGATTTCAAATATTTCACAAAAATTTCACAAAGTTTTTAAAACTTTCAAAAGATTTAAAGGATTTTAAAGATTTGAAAATGGGTACAGTACACGAGATTTCAAAGATTTTAAAACATTTCGAAGATTTGAAACAATTTCAAAAGGTTTCAAAACATTTTAGAAGATTTGAAAAGATTTCACTAATTGTATGATTTCAAATAATTCAATGATTTCAACGAATAAAAAAGATTTCACAAAGATTTAAGAAAAATTTCACAAATATTTTAAAAGATTTCCCAAAGATTTTGAACATTTCCAAAGACTTTAAAACTTTCAAACGATTTCAAAGATTTTAAAAAGGTAAATCAGATTTCTAAGATTTCAAAAGATTTTACACAGATTAAAAATATTTTAATGATTTCAAATGAATAAGAAAGATTTCGCAAAGATTTCATAAAAATTTCAAAAGAATAAGTGCATTCCAAAGATTTAAAAAAGGGTACAGTACATCAGATTTCAAAGATTTCATAACATTTCAAAGATTTTGAACGATTTCAATGATTTCAAGCGAATACGAAAGATTTCAAATATTAAAAAAAAATGCTTAAAAGATTTCACAGAAAATTCAAGATTTCACAAAGATTTTAATTATTTCAAGAGATTTCAATGATTTCAAGGGTTTCAAACACGACTTGTGTTCGCAAAAAATTAAGAATTTGTTTATTTATGTTTCTGCTTTCTTTAAAAATTGTTGGCCAATAAAAAATGAAATGGCTCATTTTTTACATCTATAACAATCGATTATTTCATTATTTGCTGTAAAAAGGAGACCTTCTTGACTTGGAAAAGACTTTGAATTTCGTTCTTAAGAATCACTGGACACCCTGAAAAAATACAGGATGACCCAATGTTCGTTAGTGGTAAAAGGTTTTTTATGCTTTTATCACTTCCATATCATTGGAAAAGAAAATGGTCAGTTTGTAAGCTTACGTCTTCCCAAAAATATTTTTGTTGAGATATGCAGTTTGACCAACAGTTTTAAATCTACTTATAAATGTTTTAAATATTTCTAAAAAAATCGATTCGGTAATAATATTGGACATTTTGTTTTCAGCACATGTTCCGAGAGCCCGAGAAGCGACCTCCAGCCATGGTTTCGAATCTTTTCACTGGACTTTGCCTAGCCCCTGTTCTTGTGTTACTTATCCTCTGGGCAAAATTGGGAGTCAACATTTCCAACTTCCCATTTTCTTTAAGCGCGGTCGCTTTCCACGTTGGCTTAGGAGGTAATGTATTTTCCTTATTTCAAACATAAAAAACAAACAAAAAACATGAAAAATCGATTCGATTCGAGATGATTACTCGAAAATGATCTCAATGAGACCTTTTTAAAAATTCCCCTTTGCCCTTTAAATACACAATATTTGAAAATACAATATTTGAATTATAATATTGATATTATGGGGAGAATGCGTCAAGTGTACCCACCTAAAATTAATTTTTTTTATCGGGTTGAAACTTGGCTGAATTATAGTCCTGGTGGACCTATTCACCAATATTTAATATATAATATTTCAATTATTCTCTTCAAAACAAAGAATATTAACCGCACGTAGTGAAGTTTTGAATTTTTTTTAACTCACAGAATTATTATAATTAAGTTTTCACCTATTTTAAATTAAAAATGTTCATTAATTTTTATAATTAAAACTTGAAGCCGAAACATTTGAAAATATGCTACAAATGTTATAACCTCGGATACAGTAGTTACCCAATATAAAATTGGAACAGTTATAAAATCTAGTTTTTAAAAATGATTCCTATTTAGCCATTTGAATTTTGAATAGGAGTGTTGAAAAGTCTAATGTTTTATTTTTAAATCTTAAGAGTGCAACATTTACAAATGTTTATTTGGCCTCTTTCAAATTAAATAATTTAGGACTTGAATAAAGCTCTAAAGCTAACATATTGTTTTATTGAATCTATACGATTTAAATTTTAAATAGTATAAGTATCACGGTTTAATTGTTAATAATGGAATTTTTAAAAGAGAAAATATTCTTGTTTATGAGTTTCTATCGGGACAAAATTGGCCATTTCAGCATTATGAATTTTTATCTTAAAAAATATGCTGAAATGAACTCACTATGAGCCAGAATTATTGCATCTGCGCTTATAAAACAGAAAAAGTCTATTAATATTTAACTGAATCATTCTAAAGAATTTTTCAAACCAAATTATTGTGTCTTTTTCTCATAGAAAATTTTTTGCTTCTTAATTCATAAGTTTTTTCATAAGTCATAATTTGTAACGAAAAATTAACTCTAGTTAACATTTACTTTTGTTATAAAAGTTGTTTTAAAAAAATTCTCACTTGTTGACTTTTTATTACAGCTAGATTTTTCTGACCAGAACTGATTTACAATTGTTTTTATAGTTACTTTTAAACTTTAATTTAAGCATCACGAACGAATAATGTGTATTGTTGATGACAATTTCTTTACAAAAATATTCGAATCGGTCCTTTCCCCATAGAAGAAAATGATTTTTTCTTTCAATTATTGTTGGAATTACCTTATTTATCATAATTAACTAACGTCCTTGATCAACAATTTATTTAGATAATTGTTAATAACAATTTCTATATCAAATGTTCCAATCTGCCATTTCCTCGTGAAAAAATATTTGTTCTTCAATAATTTTTGGTATCAGTATTTATAATTGTTATTGATAGATGAGAATAATAACAATTTTCATAATGTTTAATTAAAAAGGTTCTAAGTGCTTAATTATATTTATGAGATATATATTCATTTATAATGTATATATTTATTTCTAATCAATATTGTTGGTTTAATATCACAGTTAAATAACCCCAACAATAATTAAAGAAAAAAAAATTTTTTCTACGAAGAAGCGTTAGATTGAGACACTTTTTAAATGGAAATTGTTATTAACACTAACCGAAAATTATGTGGGGAAACGGCCGATTGGAACATTTTTGTTTATAGAAATTGTTAGTATTAGTGAATATAATGCTTGATAAAGCTTGACGCTTACAAATAACAGAATCAGAATTGAGAAATCAGAAAAAATATCAGAAAAATCGATCTAGTTGAAAGAAAAACTTGAGAAGTGATAATTTATTTATAAAAAAGTAAATAAACATAGTTACAAGTTATTCAGGGTGTTCTACCCTACCTGGAAAAACTGGAATTGTCAGGGAATTTTTATATACCTGGAAATGTCCGGGAATTTTGTTAGTCAGTGAATTTTTTCGAGTGTGCTTGACTTTTTTTTAAATTGCAATATAAAATTGAATTTTTATTTAGTTGTAAATTTAAGTATCTGGTTGAAAATGCATGTATTTTGTTAAAGGTCAACAGTTTGTTTGCAATTTTTTCTCTTGGTTGAAAATTCAACTCATGTTCAAAAGTCATCTTTTTTTTGTAGAATTCAACTGTTTTTGATTAAAAATTAAAATATTTTTAGGTTGAAATATCAGCTACTAAATTTTTCGTTTGAAGTTTATCTTTTTTCAAATGAAAATTTAATTAATTGTTTGAAAGTTAAACTCTTTTGTTAAAAATTAGATTTTTTGGATGAAGATTCATAATTTTTAAAATTTTAAATTCATCTCTTTAATTGAAAAATAAGCTATTTTATTGAAAATTCAACTATTTTACTGACATTTTTTTTATTTGATTGGAAATTAATTTTTTAAATTGAAAATGTAACTTTTTGAGTTGAATACTTATTCCATCAATTTTGTTAAAAATGCATCTCTTTGGTTGAACATTAATTTTTTTAACTTAAAATTTAACTATTTAATTTTTGGTTGAATTGTCGTCTTTTTTGGTCAAAATTAATCATCTTATTTGAAAATTAATGTTTTTGGTCGAAATCTCAATTATTCTAGTTAAAGATTCCGCTTGGTTTAAAATTAAACTATTCCAGTTGAAGATTAATCATTTTAGTTGAACATACATCTGTTTGGTTGAATATTAATTTTTTTTAACTGAAAATTTAACTATTCAATTTTTGGTTGACAATTTATCTTTTTTAGTTTAAAATTCATGTATTTTGTTGAAAATTCGTCTTTTTGAGTAGAAATCAATCTCTTTGGTTGAAAATTCATCTTTTAACAGTTCAACTATTTGGTTGAAATTTTCACTTTTTAAGTCTTTTAGGTAGAAAATTAATCTTCGTGTTTAAAAATCCATCTTTTTGGTTAAAAATAATGCTACTTGGTTGAAAGTTAAACTCTTTTGTTAAAAAATAATCTTTTGGTTTAAAATGGACCTTTTTAGTTGAAAATTCAACTATTTGGTTAAGAATTCATGTATTTTGTTAAAAAATCGTCTTTTTTTCAAACCGGGAAAAAACTTGAGATACCTGGAAAAAACCTGGAATTGTTAGGGAATTCTTTTCCAGGATTTGAGTAGACACTCTGTTATTACTCATGAAAAATCCATAACAATTAGAGTCGACACAATTTTTTTTTTTTTTTTGAGAAAAAGACAATTAATAATCTGTTTATAGAAATTGCTTATAATAATGAAGTCAATGGATTTCCAACCCTTAAAATGACATATTTAAAAATATAAGATTTCTTGTGTTTCTTCTTTTCTACATACAAAAATAAATGTTTAATCATTCCCCTATTTTAATTTATATATTTTGAAGGTTACAACATTTTTAAAGCGATGTGTTTTATAAAATTATGTGTTCTTTCGTAAGCCAAGGGTCAGTAATCATATTTGTCCAGTCCTAAAAATGTTAAGACAATGCATAACTAATTATTTTGAAAAAATGGATTTTTCATGTTTTGTTAGCCTGCTCCTGATTTATTTTATTTCAATAGTGCTCGATGCTTGACAGGCCAGATTGTTTTGTGATCCAGTTTGTTTTCAATCGAGCAAAAATTAACGGTTGGATTTTTCACAGATGTAACTTTTCTATTTGTTACATTTGCAGCCCGATATTCACGACAGATTTGAACAAAATTAGATTTAAATAGAGGCAAAGTCTGTTTCTGAATTAACGCAATTTTATTTTATCCTTTCCAGGTATCTTCGTACTCTTTGGAGTTTTCTGGCTGAAGCTCAACATGTTCGTAACTCTGCGATATCTCCTCGGTCTCGGAATTGTGACGTTCCTTGCAGGCAGCAAATTGCTCTCTCAAATAGCTCAGACTCACAAGCAGTATCGTTGATTTTTAAGAAATGTAAACTATTCACGTTTTTTTACATTTCACAGGACGAGTTGGCGGTTTAAACTGCTCAGAGAATTGCTGCTCGTCCCGTTTTGTACATAAATAGGGATTAATAATAATTTTTTAATCATAATCACAATTACATCAGCACGAATAGGAATAGAAACTATTTACATTTTTTGAAAGTCTGATTTAGCCATCACTGATTTAATATACATTTTTGCGAAAGTATTCACGTGAAATATAAATATAGTATTGCTTATGGCCGATTTTTTTCGCTATCATTTATAGACTGCTTGAGATCTCGTTTCGCTATGTATATTAATCTAATAATTTAATCAAAGATTCCGTGGGGGAAAATTGAGAAGCAAAGGATGACAAAAAACCGGATTTGAATTTCAATGTAATTGTTTCTCCGGCGCACGATATTAAATCTGGGTTTCTTTTTTTTTTTTAACAATAATGGTTGAATGATCAAAATTATATTAAAATTTTATATGCGTCGAAAATGTTTGAAAATGCGTACGAGTGATCGAAAATTCGTGTTTAGATTAAGATTCGATCTGTCGCGAAATAGAATATTTGTATTGCACCAATTTGTGTATTTTTAGTCTGTGAGACTTGAGAGATATTTCGGAACATTCCTGCTACACGAGGTTACACTTATGAAAAGTTAATAGCTTTATTGTTTTGTACCTGTACAGTTTTTGAAGTGCATAATACATTATAATCTATTATAAAATTTAAGTTAATTTATTTTCACCCGGAAGAAATCTTATATAAAAGAAGTGGTGCAATGATATCTCGCATACGAGGTCAAACTATTTGATTTTGACCACTGCGGTAGTGTGATTTTCTTCGTAAAACATTTTCGTGAGGGAATGAAAATGAAGTAATCCCTTAAGAATTGTCAGGGCAATATAAAATTAAATAAGAATGCTTCTTTATACAAAAGTAGCTTTATATGACTGTATTTAACTATTTTGTTGAAGCAGTGTGTCTACCCTACCTGGAAAACCTGGAATTGTCAGGGAATTTTTATATACCTGGAAAAACTTGGAAATGTCAGGGAATTTCTTTTAAAGTCAGGGAATTTTTTCGAGAACTTGCTTAATTTTTGTAAATTGCAATATTAAATCGAATAACAATGATTCTTCATTTGTAAAAGTAGCTTTATATTACGGGTATTGAACTATTTTGTTGAAAATTCGTTGTTTTGTTTTGTTGAAAATAAATTTTTTAAGTGAAATTTCAAGTATTCTGTTTTTGGTTGAAAATTGATCGGTTTTAGTTGAAAATTCAAGTATCTCGTTGAAAATTCATGTATTTTGTTGAAAAATCGTTCTTTTTGGTTGAATTCCATTGTGTTTGTTTAAAAATTTCAACCTATTTTGATTGAAATATCAACTATTACATTTTTCGTTCCGAACTCATCTTTTTGAATGAAGATTTAATTACTTGGTTGAGAGTTTATCTTTTTTTAAAAAGTAATTTTTGTTGTTGTTAAAGATTCATCATTTTAATAGAAAATTAATCTCCTCGGTTGAAAAATGAGCAATTTTGTTGAAAATTCGTTTTTTCTTTGGTTGAAAATTATTTTTTTTTTTACTGAAGATTGATCTATTTCAGTTGCAACTTCAAACATTTTGTTGCAAATTTGTTTGTTGAACATTTTTTTTATTTGCATTGCAAATATTCAATATTTTGTTGAAAAATGATCTTTTTCAGTTGAAAATTTTGACTTTTTTGGTAGAAATTAATCTTCTGGGTTTGAAAATTAATCTTTTTGTTGGACATTTGATGATTCATGTTTTTGGTTTCAAATTCAACTATTCCAGTTGAAGATTCATCATTTTAGTTGAAAATTCATTACTTTCTTTGAAAATTTAACTATTTTTTAAAAATAAGTTTAGTTTTTGTTGCAAATCATTTTTTTTCGCTGGTAAATGCAATTGGTTGAGAATTCATATTTTTTGTTAAAAAATCAACTATCCCAGTTAGAGATTGATCATTTCAGTTGAAAATTCATCTTTTTTTCAATTCAACTATTACATTTTTGGTTGAAACTTGATCTTTTTTAGTTCAAAATTCATTTATTTGTTTGAGAATGTGTCCTGTTGAAGTTCATAATTCAAATATTTCTTTGAAAATTGATGTTATTTTGTTGAAAAATCGTCTTTGTGGTAGAAAATTTATCTTTATGGTTGAAAATTCAAGTATTCCAGTTAAATATTCATCATTCAAGTTGAAAATTCATCTGTTTGGTTCAAAATAAGACTACTTGGTTGAAAGTTGAATCAAATTTGTTTTTAAAATAAATCTGTTTTTTTTTTGGTGTGGAATATAAATTTTTTAAATGAAAATTTAATTATTCCATTTTTGGTTGAAAACAGATCATTTTTAGTTTAAAATTCAGCTAATTGTTTGAAAATTGATCTTTTTGCGTTAAAAAAAATCAACTGATTGATAATTAATGTATTTTTTGGAAAAATCGTCTTTTTGGTAGAAAATTCATCTTTTTTTGTTGAAAATTCTGACTTTTTTGGTAGAAATTAATCTTCTGGGTTGAAAATTAATCTTTTTGTTGGAAATTTGATGATTCTAGTAAGAGAATCATCATCCTTATTGAAAATTCATTACTTTGTTTGAAAATCTAACTATTTTTTGAAAATTAGTTTTGTTTTTGTTGCAAATAATTTTTTTTTCGTTGGAAAATGCAATTGGTTGAGAATTCATATTTTTTGTTGAAAAATGAACTATTCCAGTTAGAGATTGATCATTTCAGATTAAAATTCTTCTTTTTTTTAAATTCAACTATTAAATTTTTGGTTGAAACTTGATATTTTTTATTTCAAAATTCATTTATTTGTTTGAAAATGTGTCTTTTTGTAGTTGATAATTCAAATATTTCTTTGAAATATGATGTATTTTGTTGAAAAATCTTTTTTGTGGCAGAAAATTTATCTTTTTGTTTGAAAATTCAAGTAGTCCAGTTAAATATTCATCATTTTAGTTGAAAATTCATCTTTTTGGTTCAAAATAAAACTACTTGGTTGAAAGTTAAATTGAATTTGTTTTAAAAATAAATCTGTTTTTTTTTT
>CAKNYM010039400.1:0-37898 GCA_932195095.1 Andricus curvator
TTTTTCTGAATAAATTGAATTTAATAAATTTTAATTTATATCTCCATCTAGTCTGTGATGACGAAATAATTTTTCTGTATTAGAGGATTTAACTTTGATCGATATCATAGATTTCCATTATTCACAAATGTGTGATTGGATTTCTCCACGGATCGATAATTACCTTCTCCGATGATAATGCAGATTCGTATTTACAAGAATTATTAATTATGTAGAATATTTTCATGAGCAAGTGAAGAGTTTGGCAATTTGTCGAAGAAACCCTCCCGTCAAACCTCCTGCTCGACATTAATTAAAACCGAGGTTAGAACGCAGCGAATACACAACTCGGTCGTATACGTCGCAGATGGTTATCCAACCGAGTACTATGTGCGCTCGAAATGGCTTGACATCTGGACTCTTCTCGATACGAGATCATTTACTCTGTATTTCTATGAAAATTTGTACGCGCCGACATTTTATAGGTTTTTTTCCCTAAGTTGCATGAAAATGGTAGTTGCAGAATTATTCATTCTGCATCGTAATATGGTATTTATGCGAAGCCGTGTAAAAGTCAAAATTATTAAAATAAAAATTCATTTCATGGTATTTTATTGAACTTCATTTCCAAATAAAATAATTACATGTAAATAAATTGGTCGCGTGCGGAGCACGCGTATGAGGCTCTAGTTTTGTTGAAAATTCATATTTTTTGATTGAATTCAACTATTTTTGGTTTTTGGTATAAAATTGAAATCCATTTTGTGGTTGAAATACAATGTATAATATTTTTCGTTGAGAATTCATCTTTTTTGTAGAAAATTCAACTACTTAGTATCGAACTGAAACTACTTTGTTAAAAATTCATTTATTTGGTTGATGTTTCATCATTTTAGTTGAAACCCTCTAATTTTGTTAAAAATTTAATTATTTTGTTCAAAATTATGTTTTCTACATGAGAATCAATTCCTTTAACTCAAAATTGAACATGTACATGTTTGGTTTAAAATTTATCTGAAAATTCAAATATATCTGGCTAAAAATGCCTGCATTTTATTGGAAACTCGAATTTTGGATGGAAATTCCTTTAAAAATTCAAATATTTGGTTGAAAATTCATGTAATTTCTTAAAAATTCATTTTATTAGTTGAAAATTGATCTTTTTGGTTGAAAATGAGAATTTTGTTATTTAGAATTAATTTCTTTAACTGGAAATATAACTTTCATTTTTTGTCGGCAATTTTCTTGTATGATAGAAATTTAATCTTCTTGGCTGAAATTATACTATTTCGTTGAAAATTTACTTTAATTTTATTGAAGATTAATTTTTTTCCCTGAAAATGTAACTACTCTATTTTCAGTTGAAAATTTATCTGTTTTCGGTGAAAATTTAACTATTTGTTGAAAATCCGGCGTTCTTTTGGTAAAAGAGTGCTCTCATTAGTTAAAATTTTATCTTTTTGATTAAAAATTTATTTTTATGGTTAAAAATTCATTTGTTGAAAATTCGTTTGTTTTTTGTTTTGAAATTTATTTTACTAACTAAAAACTATTCTACTTTATTTTTGGTAGAAAATTCATCTTTTCAGTTCGAGATTAATGTATTTGGTTAAAAATTAAATTTGGTTCAGTCGCAGATTCATCACTTTAGTTGAAAATTTACTTGAACTATTCCATTTTTTGTGGAAAATTTAACTTCTTTGATAGAAATGCAATCTTTTTTGTTAAAAAATGATCTGTTTAGTAAAAATTTAAACTGTTCTATTTTTTGTTAAGAATTCATTTCTTTTATTGGACAAAAATGTTCAGTTGAAAATTCTTTTTTTTATAGAAAATTGATCTTTTGGATTGCATGATTGCAATCTAATTTTTTGCTCGAAGATTCGATTCGTATTAGTTCAAAATTGAATAATTTTGTTGAGAATTCATTTGTTTTTTGTTTGAAAATTGATCGTCTTACTTGAAAATTTAATTCTTCTGTTTTTGGGTAAAAAATCATTTTTCTGTTATGAAAAAATACTTTTTTTTTCAAAATTCCTTTTTTTTGGTTGAGCATTCATTTTGAAGACATTTTAACTATTCTAATTTTGATTGAAAATTCATTTTTTTTTTTTAGATGAAAATTCACGAACTTCAATGAAAATGATTCTTCTTTGGTAGAAGATCAATGTTTTGGGTTGAAAATTCAACTAACTAGTTGGTTAAAAATTCATATTTGTGGTTGAAGATTCATCATTTTAGTTGAAAATTCATTTCTCTGGTTGAAAATTTACCTTTTTGACTTGAAAATACAACGAAAAAGCGTTTTAAACATATTTGTGAACCAAATTTGATTTGCATTAATATTATTATCTTCTAGCTGTATGGTTGGTTGTATACCTAGAAGAATTTAGAAATCGGTATATGTTTTCTATTACTTTGATTTCTTTCATCATTTAAATGTAGCACCCTTTCCCATTTCAAGCGATGCATTTTTCCGCGAAATTTCAATAATGTAATTATTATTAATAAAAGTAGAAAATGCGACTTTTTAAATCATAATTCAAAATGCTCATAAATGCTCATGAAATTCTCAAAGCACAGCAAGTTCGAGCATATTCTTATGCTCGTGGGACAAGTGTATCACGTGACACAAGTGTCACGTGATTTTTTAAGGCTTCGGATTCAGGGCGGAGTCCCATGGAAGTAGATTAGTACAATTATATATCAATTTTGGCCAATGAGGTGACTGTTAGAGCTTTTGCAGGCACCTCATTGGTCAAAACTGTTCTACTATTATACTATTCTAATAATCTACCTCCATCGGACAGCATCCTTAGTCCAGCGGATGATGAGCATATTCAATTCTTAAAAAATCATCGAACGAGAGAACACGTGAAGTGCAGCATAAAAAGATACAATGACAGGGAGTAAGCGAGGTAAGTGATATTTTAATTTATTATATTTTATTGGAATTATAATTAATTAATTCCTTTAATTAATTAATTTATATTTGTAAATTTTTAAAAAAATTTGAGGTGACCAAAATATAAAATAAATTCATAAGAATAAAACATCGGGTTTAAAAATTCGGGTACGTTTTTGAAAGTGAAGTTGAAGTGTTTTGTTGAAAATTAATTTTTTGTTGTTGAAAATTTATCTTTTTTTATTTGAAAATTGCACCAATTAGTTACAAATTCATGTACTTCGTTGAAAATTCGTCTTTTCTACAAAAGAAAATTAATCTTTCTTTTTGAAAATTCATAATTTTTGTGCCGTAATAGTAATCTGTTACGTTACTGTTGCGTGTCATAGCATTACTTTTATCTTCCACAACATTGTTTGCCAATAGTCACCCCTGTTCAGAAAACGCGGCTTTTTCGAAATTTGTTTCACGGTTTGAAATATTTATTTATTAAATTCGCATGTAAAATTATGTAAGTAAAAAATTGTTAACACTGATTTTTAATACAAAATTCAGCTTTTGAAAATAGAAAGAAATTCAAAAGTGAAGTGTTGAAATTTACATTCAATTTCATAAATAAACCTTTCGATCCGTGATACAAATTTCTAAAAAGCCGGGTTTTTCAATAAGGGGTAAATGTTGGCAAATAATGTACTGGCAAATGAAAGTAATCCTATGAGACGTAACAGTAACGTAAGAGATTGCCATTGCCTTGTCAAAATGATTTTAACCGTTGGAAATAGTAAAAGAAGACGGTGACCCGTTTTCCGGAAAGTCGACTTCTATCAAATTTTGTTTATGGGTTGAAAAGTTTATTAATTTCATTCTCATGTAAAATTCCATCAATGTAACATTTTGAACACTTATTTTCAATATGCAATTTCATTTTTTTAGAATTATTGAATTTTCAATTGTTGAAAATCGAAGAAAAATTTAGGTTTAAATTTCAACACTTCAATTTTGAATTTCCTTCTATTTCCAAAGTATGAATTTTAATAATTTTTGATAATTGAAAACTTTAATAATTCAATTTTAATCATTTATAATAATTAAAAATTTGTAATCGAACATTTTTTAAGTTCATTTTAACTTTAATAATAAAGAGTTGAAATTTCAATTGTTGAAAATGACGGAATCACGATTTTCAATTGTAGAAAATCAAAGAAAGTTTCAATTTGAACACTTCAATTTTGAATTTCCTTCTATTTCCAAAACCTGAATTTTAATAATTTTGAATTTAAAAAATTTGAAATTTTAATAATTTCATTTAATTCCTGTTCTTAATTAATTTATATTTGTGAATTTTTTTAACTTGAGGTCACCTTTATTCGCCACGTGCCCGAAAATTTTCATACAAACAGAACATCGGGTTTCAAAATTCAAGTACGTTTTTGAAAGTGAAGTTGAACTGTTTTGTTGAAAATTCATTTTTGTTGTTGAAAAATCTATCTTCTTTCATTATATATAGTTGAATTTACAGCAGTTAAAAATGGTAGAAAGAAAGAAATTGCATATTGATAACAAGTGTAGGAAATATCTCATTCACATAATTTTACATGAGAATTTAATAAATAAATATTTCGATCCGTGAAACAAATTTCGAAAAAGCCGGGTTTTTCGATAAGGGGTAACTATTGGCAAATAATGTACTGGCAAATAAAAGTAATCCTATGAAACGTAACAGTAACGTAAGAGATTGCCATTGCCTTGTCAAAATGATTTTAACCGTTGGAAATAGTAAAAGGAGACGGTGACCCGTTTTCCGGAAAGTCGACTTCTATCAAATTTTGTTTATGGGTTGAAATGTTTATTAATTTCATTCTCATGTAAAATTCCATAAATCTAACATTTTAAACACTTCTTTTCAATATGCAATTTCATTTTTTTTTAGAATTTTGAAGTGCTGCATATTGAACTGTTTATAATGAAAGAAAATAGAAGGTTAAACAGTCGAATTTCCAATTGTTGAAAATCGAAGAAAAATTTAAGTTTAAATTTCAACACTTCAATTTTGAATTTCCTTAATATTTCCAAAAGATGAATTTTAATAATTTTTGATCATTTAAAATTTTAATAATTCAATTTTGATCATTTGTAATAATTAAAAAATTTTAATCGAAAATTTTTTAATTAATTTTAACTTTCATAGTAAACAGTTGAATTTTCAATTGTTGAAAATCACGGAATGAAAATTTAAGTTTAAATTTCAACACTTCAATTTTGAATTTCATTCTATTTCCAAAGGCTGAATTTTAATAATTTTCAATTTTTTTTAAATTTTAATAATATGAAATGTTAATAATTTTAAATTTTAATAATTTGAAATTTCAATAATTTAAAATTTTAATAATTTAATTTAATTCCTTTTCTTAATTAATTTATATTTGTGAATTTTTTTAACTTGAGGTGACCTTTATTCGCCACGTGGCCGAAAATTTTCATACAAATAGAACATCGGGTTTCAAAATTCGGGTACGTTTCTGAAAGTGTAGTTGAACTGTTTTGTTGAAAATTCATTTTTTGTTGTTGAAAATTTATCTTTTTTTATTTGAAAATTGCACAAATTAGTTACAAATTCATGTATTTCGCTGAAAATTCGTCTTTTCTAAAAAGGAAAATTAATCTTCCTGCTTGAAAATTCATAATTTTGTTAACGTAATAGTAATCTGTTACGTTACTGTTACGTCTCATAGCATTACTTTTATCTTCCACAACATTATTTTTTGCCAATAGTTACCCCTTATCGAAAAACCCGGCTTTTTCGAAAATTGTTTCACGGATCGCAATATTTATTTATTAAATTCTCATGTACAATTATGTAAGTAAAAAATTGTCAACACTGATTTTTAATACAAAATTCAGGTTTTGGAAATAGAAGGAAATTCAAAAGTGAAGTGTTGAATTTTAGATTTTAAATTTTCTTCCTTTTTTCCACAATTGAAAATTCAGCTGTTTAACATTCTATCTTCTTTCATTAGTTAGCAGTTAAAAATTGTAGAAAGAAACACATAGCATATTGATAACAAGTGTTAAAAATGTTTCATTCGCATAATTTCACATGATAATTTCATAAATAAACATTCCGATCCGTGAAACAAATTTCGAAAAAGCCAGGTTTTTCGATAAGGGGTAACTGTTGGCAAATAATGATCTGGCAAATAAAAGTAATCCTATGAGACGTAACAGTAACGTAAGAGATTGCCATTGCGTTATCAAAATGATTTTAACCGTTGGATATTGTAAAACGAAACACTGACCCGTTTTCCAGAAAATCGACTTCTATCAAATGTTGCTTATGGGTTGAAATGTTTATTAATTGCATTCTCATGTAAAATTCCATAAATCTAACGCTAATTATGACTTTTTTTGTGATTTTTTCAATGAACATTGTTTCTGGCACATGAAAAGACCACTTCATACTGATAACTAGATGTTCAAATTAATTGTTTAAACAATTGATTATCATTTGTAGCAATTTTCTCATAGAATGGAGTCACAAAGACGCGGTGTTTTCAATTTTCAATTAGAGGAAAGTGATAGTTCATTAATGTTAACAGAAGTGATGGTTTAAACAATTTATCATTAATGTTAATAATATTCTCTTAGAAAAATGTTTAAAAAATTCAGTTAAAAAAAATCACTTCTAGTCAAATTTTTAATTAAGATAAGTTAACAAAATAATTGTCTAAACAATTTATTATCATTGTTAATAATATTCTCTTTCATTAATTTGTAGAATGTTGCCGTTTTTTCTGAAATTTCCAACTGTGTGTCTATTTTTTTGTAGGCGTGACTTAATAATAAATTATATTTAGCAAAAATAATTGTTTAAACAAATTATTATTATTTATGACTATCTTAATCGATATCAGTGTCTGATAGTTACGGTTTTTCGGCAATTCTTACCTTTCCTTTTTTTCACTTAGTTAGGTAGTAGCTAATTAAAGTTAACTGAAAAGTTGTTTAAACAATTTAATATTGTTTATAACTATCTTTTTTTAAATAAGTGCTAGAAAGTGGCGGTTTCTTCTAAACTCTTTAACTTTGTATCGCCTTTTTATTTATGGACAAACAATAAGTCAACCACAATCAAAATGATTTTTCGAATGGTATTGTTGTTTGTGAATTCTTTTTGCTCTTTTCCCAATGCTTGAAAAAAATTAATTTAAAGAAAAAAAGCTATTTTACACAAGAGGCAGAAATCAATATTAAATTGTTTAAACAACTTTTTTGTCAACTCATTTAATTAATTTTAATTAAATTTAATTAACTTTAATTAATTATTAACTCACTAACAGAAAAAAGGACCGAAAGGTAAAAATTGTCTAAAACCGTAAGAATCAGGCATTGATATAGATGAAGATAGTCATAAACAATAATAATTTGTTTAAACAATTATTTTTGCCAAATCTA
Organism: Andricus curvator; assembly: GCA_932195095.1. Classification (NCBI taxonomy): domain Eukaryota; kingdom Metazoa; phylum Arthropoda; class Insecta; order Hymenoptera; family Cynipidae; genus Andricus; species Andricus curvator. The sequence continues at coordinate 7,337 of CAKNYM010039400.1, forward strand.
ATTAATTATTCAGTCACGCCTAATGAAAAATAGACAAACAGTTGAAAATTTCAGAAAAAACCGCAACATTCTGCCAATTAAACAAGGAGAATATTATTAACTATGATAATAAATTGTTCAAACAATTACTTCATTAACATGAATTCATTATTATTTCACTCCAAATGAAAGTTGGACAAAAAGCCAGAAATTAAAAAAAAACCGCATCTTTCTAGGATTATTGAATTAACATTGATGAACTATCACTTCCCTCTAATTGAAAATTGGACAACAAATGGAAAATTTATGAAAAACCCGCGTCTTTCTAACTCCATTCTATGAGAAAATGGCTAAAAACAATAAGAAATTGTTTATAAATATGTTATTCAAATATGTCCGGTCTTATTGTTTGAATTTTCTGCATAGGTGGCAAAAGTAGCAAACATCGTGGAGCTGCATCGGGGTCAAGTTCACAACGCGGGACGCAACAAGTGCGGGGACCGCGGCAACACCAAGGGGCTCCAGAAAACCAAGCGCCGCAACAAAATGAGGTACCGCTACAACCTCCAGGACAGCAACAACCACCTCCAGGACAGCAACATCCTCCGGGACTGCAACAACCTCCAGGACAGCAACAACCTCCAGGACAGCAACAACCTCCAGGACCGCAACATCCTATAGGACCGCAACAACCTCAAGGACAGCAACATCCAGGACAACAACAACCTACAGGACAGCAACAACCTCCGGGACCGCAACAACCTCAAGGACAGCAACAATATCCAGGACAGAAACAACCTCCAGGACCGCAACATCCTCCAGGACTGCAACAACCTCAAGGACAGCAACAACCTCAAGGACAGCAACAAGCTACAGGACCGCAACAACCTCAAGGACATCAACAACATCCAGGACAGCAACAACCTACAGGACAGCAACAACATCAAGGACAGCAACAACCTCAAGGACAGCAACAACATCCGGGACCGCAACCACCTACAGGACTGCAACAACATCCAGGCCAGCAACAACCTGCAGGACCGCGGCAATACGAAGGGGAGCAAGAAATGGAAGAGGAACAGCAAATGGAAGGGGCGCAACAATATATAGGACCGCAACTGCATGTACCGCAACAACCGCGGCAACAGCAAGGGGTGCCACGAATTCTGGGGGCGCAACAAGTTGTACGACAATGGAATGTGCGGCAAACTGTGGTGTACGCCCCGTACGCTGGTGCACCAGTGTATAGTGTACCTTCATACCAGCTTCCATACCAGCCTCATTATCAGCCTACATACCAGCCTCATTATCAGCCAGTATATCAACCAGCGTTTCAGCCTCAACCGTATTACCAACCACCTGTCCCGCTATCTTACCAGCAGCCTGCAATTTTTGCTCCTGAGGATAAGGACGATAAAACGCAAAAGGTAAGGAAAACTTGCTATTGTAGGTATCACAGTCCGTCTCCCTTTTCACCTAATCACCTTTTCCTCCGTAACAAAATTGTTAAATAAGTTGAATGAGTAAAAAATGTTATTTTTAAATTTCAGATTGCAGCCAAGACATTCAAGAAAATGATGAAATTTAGGGAGAAAACGCTGCGTGGAAGAGGATGGGGCCGAGGAAGAGGTTAGGGCCGCGGAAGAGGCGGCTGGTGAAGTTCTGCCTGAAGTGTGACTTAGATTTTTTGTTGTGCGTTTCTGAAAAATCCTAAAAAAACTATATAAAAAATTGTAAAGTACAAGTCTAGGCTTCGAACACACTGCTGAACTGTATTACGAATTAACTCGAAAGTACGAAGTACATGAATCAAAGAAAACACGTCACAAGACTAAACCTTGTAACTACGATATGACTGCGCAAACTTGACTCGTAAATTTCACTTTGTTTTTCGTTAGCTTAAACTTACTTTGTTCTAGACAATATTGGTGTGAATATGGACAAGTACAAGTCATGCTCTTTCGAATGCCGTTGAGTTTGCTCAAATATCTTTTTTTTTCGTCGAGATATTTAATTTAAAAAATGTTAAGTTACATAGATTGTGCATGTTTCAAGATACTTTACTTGACTACAAAACCCTAAAAACTCAGAAATTCGGACTGAATTAAGTGGGTCTTACGTTTTTGTGGTCGCTGAATGCAAATTCGGAGTCTATTTGATTCTATCGGTTCAAAGTCAGTGTCATTTAGAGTTTTTTTTCGATTTAATCTCTAAACGACCTTGACTTTCACTTTAAAGAGTCAAATAGACTACGGATTTCGATTCAGCGACAACAAAAACGTAAGATCTACCTAATTCAGTCCGAATTTCTGAGTTTTTAGGGTTTTGTAGACTGTCGTTTCTAATCTCATTGTCATGGAAATTGAATGTAACTTGAAATTTTTTAAATTGAATATCTTGTACTTGTCCATATTCACACCAATATTGTCTTGATTCAGTGATAATTTCTTTTCGTTGGATAAGTGCAAATTGTTGCCCTCCTTTCGACTGAGGCTCTTCCTTCCGTTGCTAATTAATGTAATCAATAAATTGCGTATTGTCTAGGCTTCGAACACACTACTGAACTGTATTACGAATTAACTCGAAAGTACAAAGTACATGATGCGAGAGTGGGTTTATTCCACCTGTCAATGGCCGATACCTTTAGTTGCGTATACACATGTATATACGTATCCATATACGTATATACATGGGTATACGTATATTTAGTTTATTTGCGAACCTGGAATACCAAAAAAATATACCTGGGCGCCAGCCAAGCCCCTATAATGAGATAAAAAAAAACAAGATTTGACCCGGCAAAAAAAATACGTCGGAAAGATTTCCGAAATCAGAAAAAAAAGAAGAAACCTAAAAGGAGAGAAAAGCTAAAGAGCAAGGAATCTCGGGGTGGTTCTTAAAAATCACAACGGCCCTGTAAATCGTGAATCGAATCGACATTTATTCATTGAACAAGAGGGGAGAATTATACATTACTCTTAAACAATAATTTTTCTAATAATGTAAAACGCGCACACTAGCTCGGAACCCAAACCGGAAGCTACACCCTTAGCGTGGCCACGCGACCATCGACTTACAATCCCGTAACGTGGCCATGGGACAAATCGGAGCGGACACAAGTAAGAAAAAAAAAATCGGTTCATCGCGAATACCGGAAAGAAAAATTAACGCTAGGCACTGACTCGACAAGGAACACGGAAACTATCGAAGGACACTTACGCGTGAAACTGTAGCGCTCAAAAGAATAGAGAGGGGCCAAGCGAGGCAACGGATCCGCGGTTAAATACCGCCATTGCGTCGCCTGCCGGCCATACAAAAAGGGTTTACCTTAGAGACTTCCCTCGGCGATTCTTTATTTTTGGAACCCTTCATGTCTGATATATGTATATTCGTCCAGATAATCCGATGTCAAAATAAAGTTTTCCAAAATAGAGTAATCCCAGTTCGATGTTTCGTAATAGACGGCGACGGAGACGTAGTACATCTAGCCACGAGTTAATCAAGAACGAAAGTGAACGTCTTCATGCGACGCACCAAGACCTTGAACTCGAAGGGTGCTCGCATGAAGGCGTATTCACAAACCTCGAGTCGGCGCAACTATCGGTAGAACTATGAATTAAAGTTTCATCGTTGACTAGAGGTGTGACAATATTCCCTGACAATATTCGCGAAACATTAACATAAATCCTATCGGTATACCTAATATCACGATTTCTACGCTAAATCCTAAAACTTACATAGAAAATCGACGTTTACCGAGTTTCACACTACTGCGCCTAGTAGAGGGACTGTGAACTAAACTGTTACTGACTAAAACTAAGAACTATTTCCGCTAATCGATTACGAATGACGTACAAATTCTCATAACGACTCTTAATCTAAACATAGATCTCAAGATTCATGAAATTTTAACAAGAGAAGGTTTCCTGAATCTTGGAAAGTTTCCAACTACAGTTTGGCGGGAAAATTCAAAAATAAGGAATGAGAACGGAACATCGCATGAGGCCGGTTAACTAATTTTACGCGGATCTATCCTTGTGGATTTATAATAATTATGTCATGACGCGCCAATAACCTAACCTCGGCCAGACGCAAGCGCGCATGCGCATAAGCTTAAATGAGACCTTTCGCGCATTTCGAGCTTTTTGTCTCATGAAACCTTTCATAGGTACGTGAATACTTTTATGCTAGAAGAAGGTTCCATGGAGACCTAACCCTAACTAAATTCTAGGTTAACAATCTTCGTAAGTTACCGCATTTACAGTTTCCAAGGCGCGTTGCTCGGTAGTCTTTCGTAGCGCGGTCGAATTTCGAGGTCGAAGTCCAATTGATGGGGCAGCCAATGACCGTTGAGACCGCTCTTGTAAAATTTCCGGTCAGAAGTCGTGTACTCCCTCGAGGTGGCGTCACCTATGTAACCATTCCAGCGTTCCAGAACCTTGGTAATCCGTAGACGTAGCGGCTCAGCCCTGGTTGCCATGAAGTCGTTAGCTGGTATCGTGTATGGTGGATTGCACATCGGATGTCGAGGAATATACCGCTGCATAGTGGAAGATGGCGATCAGAAACGAGACCACTACTGAATTTTCGGGCCCGCCATCTTGTATTGTGATCAGGAAGATGGCGGCGTAGAGTGGTAAAACCATGATTGGTTTAGGATCCCTGAGTCAGGGTGCGTTGACTACTCCCAAGGAACCCTCTGCTACACCTAGCCACCCTTGGCTTTCTTGAACTTGATGCTCTTGTGACGTCACGCCTCGCTGACAAGGCACTCAAGGAACGGTGGGGATGACGGCCAGATACGGTGCTAGTTATACGGAGCGTTCATGGCCCGCCATCTCGGATTGTAGCCGGTTACCATGGGAACGTGGGACGCTTGGAATACGGTTAATGATAGGTGTTTATCCAGGGTGCGTTAGTAGGTACTGGTGACTTCTTATTCGACGACCGCTCTCTAACTACCAGGGCGTTGTTGTCGTTGAACTCAATTTGACAGATGGATGTTATTTAACATGAAAGCATACAAATATCGGAAGGTAAATAATCATGAATTACAGTTTCTGTTTAACGCTCTTGGCCGAGGTGACTTTCGCTCTTGGTCGGTGGATTGAGAAAAAGAAACTATTTTCAAACCCCTGACGCGGGAATTCAAAATTTAAGTGACGGGTAAGTCAAAATTTACCCTGTTGCAACACCCCCCTGCTTAAACGGGAGCTCGAGGTTCTCCTTTGATAACTCGGCAATCGACGACGACCCTTACGGTCTCCCACAGGACCAAGAGCCTCGCGTGACCCCTCCAAGAGCGCTCCTCAATTCTCAATTAGCAAAAAAAAATAAAGCAAAACTGAATTATTAGCCACAACCGGGAATGAAAATAATAATAATAATAATAAAATTGTTTTAGCGAAATTATAAGCCAAAATATAAAATAAGAATTAGCGAAATCATAAGCCACAAGGAAAATAATAATGGTTAGCAAAATCATAAGCTATTGTAATGTTGCAGGTTTCACCTGCAAATTACTTTGTTCTGTTTCTTTTATTTATTTGTAAACAGCTCCTCTCCTCTTGGAGGAAATTTTCGCGAGAAAAACGAGGCTCGATCGAGGGCCAACCGATTTGATTTTTTATATTTTATCTATTTTTTTTTTATCTTTGAAATGTTTTACCATTTCGTTTTTTTTGTACACACTCTCATGGGCTTTTCATAAGGAGAAGGAGTAAGAGTCACTCTTACTAATTCTTTTGGGTTTTTGTTTTTGTCATTCACCGAGTTTTGAGGACGAAGGAGGGATGGAGGAAGGAGTGAGTTTACTTGGAGCATCAATCACCATCAAGGATCAACGGTACGGACTACAAGGATGCAAGGCGGGTTGAAGTCGCACAGGCACAGGCACAGCCGTTGGTTGTACACCGGGGGTGGAATGTGGATGTGAGTCCGGCATTCCAAATCCTGTACCTGGTGCGATTCAAATCTCACCGCCGAGGATTCATCGCAGCACCACTATCACCATCTTTTGGGCATTAAGGTCCCGAGATCTCCCTCCATCCGCCATGACACTGCGACAGCGTAGAAGACACATCTCGTCTCCCTGCGCAGGAGGGGAGAAATTGGGCGGTCTGCTTACCGTCAAGCGAAGGGAACTCCTTGCCTTTGATCGTTCGAGCCTCGTGTGAGGAAGTTCACGTTGTCGCTTTGTGTGTTTTGAGTTGTCGCCACGGAGTGGTTTTATACTTTTTTTCGTTTGTGTCTATTTAATTTGCTGATACTTTCTGGATAGAAGCTGCTTCTTTGGACTTGGTAAAGGTGGGCGGCTTTAATTAGTTATTGTAAATTGTTTCTTAACCTGTCAAACTGTTTGAAAATTTATTGTCACTCTCGAAATGGCGTCAGTAGACGTGGAGAGGAACGAACGTTTGTATCTGCTCCAGGGCGGAATTTACTCCTTTACTTCGTCACTTTTGTTTTCGTAAACTCCGTGAATGAATTGTTTCAATTATTTTAGTGAAAATTAAATGTTTAATTTATTGTAATGTAGAAAGAGGGGGTAATTTTCATAATTGTTGTCAAGTGTGACATTTTATTTTTTTTATTTGGTTTTTCTCCTTATGACGTGATCAAATTTTCGAACAACCTGAATAAACAGGATTTTTTTGTTATGATTGTAAAATGTTAAATTATGTTTCTTTATTCCAACGACCTCTCAGATTTATCTTTCTTAGTTAAGACTTACAGGTACTCGCGCCACTCTACCAAAAGTTATGAGCTAGAGCCATTTAAATTCATTTCTTTTCTTTTATTTGTAAAATAACTTTGTAAATTAACTTCTTTCCAGGGCGGCAAAATGACTTTTGCTTGGCGCCATTTAAATTAAATTAAAAGTCCTGAAGGGAAGCAATTTGAAACTTGTTGTTGTTGTTTTGTTTTATTTTAAATTTTCAATAACATGAGGAAACAGGAATCCTCGTTTTACTATAAACTCATAAGCCATAACCAAAAATAAAATAGAACGGAATAGAAGGCGGGACAAGGTGAATGCAAAGCGTAAGGGTGGTTGGGGAATGATGGGTTCACGCTGGGACATACTGATAACACGGGATAATTCTGGAGTTGGTACACAAAAAAAAAACTGTGAACCAATTACCTTAATATTTCTGGAACGCGGGTCTTCCTTGCCCGACAGGTCTGGTATCCGTTTAGTCTTAAATTACGGATAGTTTAAATAAGGTGTTGAGGTACACTAAATATAATTATAACAAAAATTCTTTATTCAAAAGAGGAGAAGAACACGAAGGCCGCTTCCAGCAGTGAATGAAGTTCGAAATGGTCAACGTCAAATCTCGAGTATCCAAAAACTCTGTACAAAATATCGATCCGATGTCATAGTCACTACAGGAACAATGAACTTCCTGAATTCGATGTAGTTCGCGAAGCCTTGAATTTAAACTGCCATTCGAAGTAAGTTGACAATCTAGTCGAGATGCATTCTCAAAAGCAAACAAGCTTGTCCCTTGCGCCAGTCACGTATTTATCCTTTAAGTTGAATCGCTCGGAATTTCTCTTTTAAAAATGCACATGCTTAAGGTATCATTATTATACAAAAGAAAAAGCTTTCAATGCAAGAATCAAAGTTCAGTTTAAAAGGATTCGAATCTGAGAAGACAGCTAGCGAGCAACTCGACTCGATTTGATAATAAACGATATTTTTCGCTAAGGCGATTCGCACGCAAACTCAATAAAAAGTCACAACTTGTCTACAAAACTTTTTAAGCCGTTCGTTGAAACCTAAGTTTAATTTTAGGAAGCGGGACGATTCGCGAGAGTTAACCTACGTATCACAGTTTAATAATACCTTAACGAGCAATGGGGTCGTAGGTGGACCAGCCGAACATTCGCACGCAGACGCGTCGATTCGTATCTTAAAAGGCACTAAGTCCCGAAACTGTAAAAATTATCATAGATAGCACACGCGGTTTGTAGATTATCGCCGTATCGCTCCCAAATAACAAAAAATTTTTTTTTCTCTTGGCAAGTTACTTACATCCATGTTTCATACAGTTTATTTATTTATTTTTTTTATTTTTCTAATTTTTTTTATCAAATCTAAATGATAAATACAAAGGCATTCTAAAACCGCTTTTTACTAATTCAGTAATAGATTTGCTAACGAAAGTCTTCCTTCAATTGCGAAATACTCTTTTAATGCTTACTGTTCGTGCATTACGAAATTCTTTTCATAAATCTAGGTTACATCTCTTTCGGACTAGTTGGTCTTGGTGTGCTGCAAGTGCGCATTTCGTGAATAAATTAGGAAAGCGTAGACATCCGTCGAGTGACAATCGTGCGCAATAAAAAAAAATTGCCCTATTCCTTTTTGGTCCACCAGCCAGTTATTTATAAAAATAATTGTATAAAACTAGTCAATTTTACAACTTCTAACGTCCAGCCACAAAAAAAAAAAAATAAATCCAATCACATTGAAATAAAAAAAATATCTAATACCTCTTAAGTTAAACGGAAAATAAACGTCCTTCCTTTCGGAAAAGTGATTTGAATTTCAGAGTTGCATGACAGTACGGAGTGCGCAAGGAGTCAGCGGATCGTGGCCTAACGGCGCGCCGCGGCGAGGCCATTTATGTGGCCCACTTGGTGGGACCGGGTTTGCTGCTCAGTCAGCCTGGGTCCCCCGACGAAAATCTCGTTCGATTTCCTAACTCCGGGCTCCCCGCAGCCGAAGCACAGGATGCCGGCCCCGGCCGGGTCAGGACATTGGCCCCGCAGGTGGCCCGCCCTCCCACATGCCCAACAGTTCTTGTGGGTGGGCCCCGATGCGCTCGCGGTTTCGGGGCGCCCAACTTTAGCTATCCCCGGCGGGAGAGGTTATCATAACCTAGCACCCTCATCGACCTCTGTTCCGCTAGCATTTCGTTATTGCTCGGAGGTGGGTGAGGGGGCGAGGGCGTGCGGTAACCCTCCCGCCTGCAGGGGGTCCATTTAATCTCACGGCTGCGACTCAAACGAGTGGTGGCTCCGCATGTGCCGGGTGTTTCGGCGCTGGTACTGACCGCCCTCCTCCCTGCATGGGTGGTCGCCCCTCCTGGGGCTGACCTGGCGCGACTTGATCCCTTATGGAGGTTTTCCGTCTGTTCGGTAATCTGAAATGAATAAAGGCGAACCCTATAACTACCGTTTACTTACTGGTTATTGGTCACATGTCGTGTATCCCGTACATAAGGCTTGAGGTGCCGAATGTGCTCTTTACCCGCGTATTTTCCTTTCTCGGTAATCAAAATATATACGACGGGAGACAACCTGCGCTTAATTATATAAGGCCCGTCAAATTTATCACATAATTTAGCTGCAAGGTTGTCTTCCTTTTTCGATAGCACGCGCTGACGCTTCAAGACAAGATCACCCACCCGAAAAGAACGAGAACGCTTACTCTCGTCGTAGTATCTTGCTTGCGATACATATGCGCGCTCCAGATTTCGACAGATCAGGTCCCTAATGTGGTCCAAACGCTTAACGCGTTCTAGCCATTAATCGGGGTCTGGGCTAGCGCGCTGAGATCCCCTCTCGAGATCACTTCTCAAAGACCGGTAGGGAAGGGGGTTACGTCCGAAGTTTAGGAAAGCTGGTGAGACTTTCAGCGTACCGTGGGAGGCGGTATAATACGCGCATCGAAACTCAGGTAGGTGGGCATCCCACTCCTTATGATTCTTGTGAAGAAAAGCTACAATCATCGTCTTCAATATGCGGTTGACGCGTTCGGTAGGGTTGGCCTGTGGGTGGTAAACCGGATTCGTGGTGTGAATGATCCCGATAGTCTTACACATGTTTTCCAAAAGTTTATTGGCGAATTCGGTGCCATTGTCCGTGTGTATCACCTCCGGAGTTCCCCAGCGCGATACGATGAAGTCCTCAAAAGCCTTCCCAATCGTAGGGCCGTTAGCTGTTCTGATCGGGAGGACTTCCACCCATTTGGTGAAAAGGTCCTGGAAAACCAGGATGTACTTATAACCGTTGGTGCTACGAGGAAAAGGACCCATGACGTCCGCGGCTACTACTGCCCAGGCCTGCTCGACGACGCGTTGACCCATCATGCATAAGTTTTATCCCTTCCCAAATGTCCCGATTGAGGCTTAGAATGGGCCTCCTCTAGCACCCTAGGCCTAAATTCCTCGGGGACCACCAACTTCCAGGCTTCCAGATCCGGAACCAGCTGGTCTGTAATTTCGTTCGGCCTATGCCCGTATAACCTACCGTCTTCCACTTTCCAGTCGGAGAATACACTAGGTCGCGCTACCACCATCTGTAATCGCTTAGTGTACCATGGATCAGTTGAATCTTCAAACCGGATGTCGACCTGTTCCGTAGCTGACGAAATCGGTATCTCGTCTTGTTCGGACATCCTGGACAAGGCATCCGGTATTCGATGTAAAGTTCCCTTGCGGTGAATTATCTCGAAGTCGTATTCGAGAAGTTCGAGGGACCATTTTGCGAGTCTACCTGTTGGATTTCTTAAATTACGAAGCCATTTCAAGCTACTGTGGTCAGTAATCACTTTAAAATGGAAACCCTCCAGGTATTCTCGGAATTTCCTAATCCCGAACACTACTGCGAGACACTACTGGCGTCCGTTTGGAGGTGGAAGGGATTCTCCTCTATATCCACAAATGAAGGATAAGCCAATATGGGTGCAGAGGTTAATGCTTCCATCAGCCAATTGAAGGCCTCCTGCTGTTCCTCAGCCCAATGCCATCTTACATCCAGCCTGAATAGTCTGGTCAAGGGTTCCGCCACTTTAGCGAACTCGGGAATGAACCGTCTGTACCACGATGCTAACCCCATGAATCTACGGAGCTGTTTAACCGTGCGAGGAGCTGGGTACGTGAGTATGGGAGCTATCTTTTCCGGGTCTGACCTCAACCCTTGCTTGTTGACTATGAAGCCTAGGTACCGGACTTCGGCACAACAAAACTTGCTTTTATCAGGATTAATGGTCAAACCTGCTTCGGAAATCCGATCGAGAACCTTCTCCAGCTAACGCAGATGCTCCTCAAATGTCTCAGTGACCACAATGATGTCGTCAAGATAGGAGCACGCGTTAGGTCTCATTTCGGGAGTGATGATCTTGTCGATTAATCTCTGAAAGGTGGCCGGAGCCCCCGTCAGACCAAATGGCATACGAGCAAACTGGAATAAACCTCTACCGGGAACCACAAATGCTGTATATTCCTGACAAGATTCATCCAGAGGAATCTGGTTAAATGCCGCACTAAGATCGATTTTTGAAATGAATCTGGCGGCACGAACCTGCCTCAGTATGTCCGACATGTACGGTAGGGGGTATGCGTCTCTCTTTGATACGGCATTTAACTTTTTAAAGTCAAGGCAAAGCCGATAACCGCCATCTCCCTTCTTGGCCATCACTATAGGGGCTGACCACTCGCTAGAGGACTCCCTAATCACCCCTGTATGTCTATATGATGCTTGATCAAGTGGGTGGCGTTGAGCTGACCCTCTCTTTTAGGAACTTTTTTCCGTTTAATCAAATCTTGCAGTTCCCGATCCTGTTCATTCGGCAAGTCTAAAATACCGCCACAGCCCTCCTCCACGGTTAACCATGTGCCGAGTGGATGGACCTGACCATCCGTATCTGGCATCGAGATTTCTTTAGAACGCGCCGCAAAGACCATGTCGAAATCCGATTGCGCGTCTAGGCCTAAGACAAACTCGGTATCCAAATTGGTGGCTACCCTGACCTCGCATACCTTAGTAATCCCGTCGATGGTCAAGGGTCGCTCGACCACACCTAAGATCTCGTCTCTGGAACCGTTTGCTAATATCATTGAAGATTTCCTAGAGCTATCTAAATCTTTGCCCAGGGTATCCAGGATCTTTGGGACCAAATCGCCACGAATGAGTGTCCTAGTTGAACCGGGATCGTACAAGGCATCAATCGAGAAGGAATCGATAGAGATCTTCAGGTGCACTCTACCGCGTACCAACTCGGTCTGTAATATCCCAGCGATCTGATCAAATTCGGAAAATTTTTGTATATACCCTTCATCGGTTACTATTTCATCAAGGTCTGACGCTTTACGTCCCTGCTTGAAATCTTTAATAACGCGACCCGGAAGTGATGGGGATGAATATCTTAAATCGGAGTTCATAGTAAAGAAAATGGTGCTGTTCGCCGCTTCCTGTTTTAAATCGGATAACGTACTCACAGGGCGCGGCGAACCACCATCCTCCCCATGCACAAGGGCTTCAACAAGGAACGTAGTTGGAGGCTCCCCCAAAGACGTGGTCTCGTGAGCGAAATCATTGAGTGGTTCCCCAACTCCTTTATATTTAATTAAGTCATTTATGGCTAAAACGGAAGTTATTACGGGGTCAGAGACGTCTAGTATAATTTTGACGGTCTCTTTACTTTGAGAGGCAGCAGGAACCGGTCCTACTGCTTCTTCTCGGCGTTTCCCGAGCAATCCAGACAAGTCTTGAGGGTAAAGCCCTCCTTTTTACACGCGAAACAAACAAACTTACGCGGCTGAGCGCAGCTTTTCTGGTAGTGTCCAACCTGCTTACACCGGAAGCAAGTTACATCGCCTGACGCGCCGGATACGTTATTTCGGGAATTTGTTTGTGGGTTGGAAGCAGCGGGCGTAGTCGAGCTCTGCTACTTTCCCCCTGTTTGATCCCTATTTACCTGACCTCCATTTCCAGTACCGCTACCACTATTTCCACCCTTCTTACCGATCCTATTCTGACCATTACCATTTGGGGTTTTACCGTTGGCCTGAGGGACATTTTCAGACGTTTGAACGGAGGAAACCGCCTCCTCTTCCACAATGACCGAAGAAGTGTTCTTTAACGGCTTTTGCGCCATCAGATCCCGGTACGCGAATTCTTGGAGGAACGAATTCTCTGGGTTAGGAGGCGGTTTGTATTCCTTAATGGCCGCCCATTCCTTCTCCCACCCTCTTCCAAGTCGCGAAAGTTCGTCGAAGGTTCGGTAGTGGGAGCGACGAATCACCCTGTGGAATTCCGGCCTAAGTCCTCTATGAGCCCAATCCAGCTGCTCTACCGTCGGCATATCGTTTTCTAGCAGGTTTATTAAGCCTTCGAGATTCTTCAGGTAATCATCTATACTTTCTGTTTTCCTTTGAGTCCTGGAGTAAATTTGTTTCCTAACGCGCCTCTCGGAATCGTCGTCGCCAAGACGGTGTCTGAAAGCCTTTTTGAATTGGGCCCAATTTGCGAACTTCAATTCATGGGTTTTAAACCACTTGAAGGCAATACCTTCTAACAAGACCGGCATGGCCACCAAGATTTCTTCATCGGAGACCTTAGTCGGTCTAGTATGGTCCTCTATTCTAGTTAGGAAATCCTCGGCGCTAGTTTTTCCGCTCCCGTCGAAAGTTATCTTCCAATTAAGGATAATCTTCCCGAGGTCTCGGGAGCTGTTGTTGCGGCGCGTTGAGGGGGTAACGCTGACTAGCCTGTCATTGTTGGCGCTATCGCGATTGAACTCGTCGTCGAGTTCTAGGTTGCGTCCTCTCGGAAGTCCCGAGCCCATCGAATCTCTACCGCGCACATTGAAATGACTACCTCGTCGACCGTACTCTGGGTTTACTGAGTTGTCATTCCTGGCTCGATAGCGTGGCAGGTTCCCCTCGAATTGCGCGTTAACCCCAGTCCTATTACGGTCCAGCACGTTTTCGGAATCCGATGAGTCATCTATTCTGATCGTTTCGGTCAGGAAGTTCCGTTGGGGCGTGAATCTAGGCACGTTGCTGGTTTGTACTCGGTGACGTACCGACTGAGCGACCGAGGCTTTTGGCTGACGAAGCGAGTTCCGATTCGACTGAATTGAACGGGAGTTCAAGGTGCTATGAGGAACACCTGTTAAGTTCAAGGAACTATATCGTGTCGCGCTTGGTAAGTTCAGAGTGTCTCTGCGATTATTTTCCGTAGGGGTGTCTTGGGGAACGGTCGGTAGATTCAGGGAACTAAAAGGGGTGATTGCAGGTAGGTCTAAGCTATCTCTGCGCATCCCTGCCGTGAGAGTATTGCGTGGTACACTCGATAAACTTGGCGTACTCCTTCTGACATCTTCCGGAAACCTGAAGGCATCAGGTATCGGAAAGTCGACATTTATCGGGAGAGTAGAGCGATCAGTGAGCGGGAATGAACCCGGTAATCCGTAAAAGTTCGCATAATTAAAGGAAAGTCCTACATTCCCGGGGTTGATACGAGCTGACGGGGTCGCTTGCCTTTCGCGGGGTGTCATGACCGTGACAAAGGACTGAGTGGTTGCCGTGATCTCCAAGGGGTTCAAAGAATCCACTACCCCTGTGGCCGAGGTGGTGGTACAAGTAGTCGTGACGATGCCTTCCACCACCAAGGTCACCGGACTCGTTATGTCCACCGAGGTCGCCTCCGCGTCAGTATGCAAATCGTCGTTATCAAAGTCGGTAGCCTCAGTTGTCATGGAAGTGACGTCCGACGCACGGGATGACATCCCTTTATGAAGTTTAACCCCCTTCCTTAGTCGCGAACATCTTTCCCTACGCGTACCGGATGTCTCCAATTGTAGGGACTCCAAAGCTTCAGAAAGCTGATCGTCGTTTAAATCGTTGATCAAATGTTTCAATTCCCGAAATGTGCAGATGTTAACAATCGAGTCTAAAAACGCCATTTTGATATTCGGTTACTTCAATATCGGAAAAGCACAAGAAAATCGTTGGTTGGACAGAAGGAGCGGGAACAGCGGCAGTAGGTGACAGACGAGGTCGAAGATCGATTAAACTAGTCGATTATAATCGGATAAATCACACATCAGGCCCGATAATTTTGGAATAATTCAATACGTCGAGTGAATCATTAATAGCCTGACATTTCTGAAAAGGTACATCATCGAATAAATCATAAGATCAGGGAGGAAATGCAAATCAATGAATAAATCAATATAAATCAATACATTTCATTCAAGGTAGATTAATAAATCAAATTATCGGCATAAGTCGTTATATCATTATAGATCGGTAGATCATCTGAGGTTAATGTATGTTATTCGATTAATAAAATGTCCGAAATACAAATATAATTAATAATGATCCACAAAATCAATACAAATCGAACAGCAATCAATAATCATAAACAATGAAGGTTCACATCGCCAAGAATAGACAGAAAGAACTTTACATGTGGAATCTAGGGCGCTCCGAGGTGCCACATTCCTGTTAAATTATGTTCCAATAGGTCATTTAGGCGCTCTAAGCGGCCCAAGGGGTATGATTTAAATCATAATTCCCATCTTAGAATATATATTCTTAATTTCTGACCCGATTTATTAGCTCAAATTATTTCGGTTCAAAACTTAACATTTTTCATTCAAATGCCGAATCAAAATTCCAATTATTCCCGAAAATCACGCGCGAATTTCGGAAATACCGTTGTTATTCATTAAAATCTTCAAGTTCCATTTAATTTTCCGATATTTAAATTAAATATTCAAGTTAATTCCCGATTCCGATTCAAACTAAACCCAATTCAAATTTTAGTCCCAAATTCCAACTGAATTTCAACCATTTTCCTCATAAATTCTATTAAAATTCCATCAAAATCCTAAGTTTCAAATTTCAATTGAAATTCAATTATTCCCGTCATAATTTCAATTAAAATTTGATCAAAATGAAATTTTTCTTTGATTCGGAATTTAATCAAAATCCCAATCCAGATCTCAATTTTCAATTGAATAAAATGAAACTACTAAATTCGAGCAATTGATTAATTTAATTAATTAATCCAGTTAATTAATTAAATTAATACCCCGCCACTCAAAAATCGGAAGGCCATGGCAAAGGGGTGAATTCATTTTTATATGTAGACCTAAAAAAAAAATTGGAGTCGAACCAGTGCGCAAATCCTAAAAAAAACTGAAAAATGAGAAAAAGGCCGTTGTCTGGATTTAATTAAAATCCAGAAACCCTCAAACTGTTGGACGCCATTGCGAGAGTTGGTTTATTCCACCTGTCAATGGCCGATACCTTTAGTTGCGTATACACATGTACCCTGCAAATAAAAAAGGCCAATTGTATTTAAACGGAAATGTTGTAATGAGCATTTGCAATTATATGCAATTGGTAGAACTATCATTGAATGTACCTCAATGGATTTGAATTGACGCAATGTATTTAATCGTAAAGATGCAATTGGTGGCATTTCATCATTCCGGAATGATATCAACAAAATTCGATAAATATTATTTGTATTATATTGTTAATTTATGTCCAAAGTCACTTTTTATTCTCATTAAACAATCAATATTTACTGAACTTTAGTCCAAAGGTACAAATTATATAACAACTTTCATTCCTTATTATCAATTGACCACTCCAATCTCTTCAATAATACTATTTAATAACGTATTATTTTATTATTCAATAAATTAAAATTTCATTGCAAAACTCCAATTAAAAATAGTTCCGGACTATAAAATGTGCGATTCAATACAATTAGATGCATCGCAAACCAATCTCCATTTTTACATTAACCTCTATTGGATAATATAAAACCATTTACAAAATTATCTTTGAATTGAAAGTCGTCAATTAAATCCAAAAGACGGTTCATTGGCTTGCGAAACAATTCAGTGCAATAGACCGCACACTGGTTCTATTGCATATCTACAATTCACTGCAGTTGCAGACATTCAATTCAATTCACTGACAAATTTTTCAATTGCGATTTAACAATTAGATATTAAATGCAATTCACCATATTTTACTTGAATTGCATTTAACTAAAATTGTCGATTGACGATTTTATTTTTGAATTGCAGTCAATCGATTTGAAATTAATCTTTTTTTGCAGGGTATATACGCATCAATATACGTATATACATGGGTATACGTATATTTAGTTTATTTGCGAACCAAGCGGGGCCAAGCGAGGCAACGGATCCGCGGTTAAATACCGCCATTGCGTCGCTTGCCGGCCATACAAAAAGGGTTTACCTTAGAGACTTCCCTCGGCGATTCTTTATTTTTGGAACCCTTCATGTCTGATATATGTATATTCGTCCAGATAATCCGATCTCGAAATAAATTTTTCCAAAATAGAGTAATCCCAGTTCGATATGTTTCGTAATAGACGGCGACGGAGACTTAGTACACCTAGCCACGAGTTAACAAAGAACGAAAGTGAACGTCTTCATGCGACGCACCAAGACCTTGAACTCGAAGGGTGGTCGCATGAAGGCGTATTCACAAACCTCGAGTCGGCGCAACTATGGGTAGAACTATGAACTAAAGTTTCATCGTTGACTTGAGGTGTGACAATATTCCCTGACAATATTCGCGAAACATTAACATAAATCCTATCGGTATACCTAATATCACGATTTCTACGCTAAATCCTAAAACTTACATAGAAAATCGACGTTTACCGAGTTTCACACTACTGCGCCTAGTAGAGGGACTGTGAACTAAACTGTTACTGACTAAAACTAAGAACTATTTCCGCTAATCGATTACGTATGACGTACAAATTCTCATAACGACTCTTAATCTAAACATAGATCTCAAGATTCATGAAACTTTCACAAGAGAAGGTTTCCTGAATCTTGGAAAGTTTCCAACCACAGTTTGGCGGGAAAATTCAAAAATAAGGAATGAGAACGGAACATCGCATGAGGCCGGTTAACTAATTTTACGCGGATCTATCCTTCTGTATTTATAATAATTATGTCATGACGCGCCAATAACCTAACCTCGGCCAGACGCAAGCTAGAAGAAGGTTCCATGGAGACCTAACCCTAACTAAATTCTAGGTTAACAATCTTCGTAAGTTACCGGATTTACAGTTTCCAACGCGCGTTGCTCGGTAGTCTTTCGTAGCGCGGTCGAATTTCGAGGTCGAAGTCCAATTGATAGGCCAGTCAATGACCGTTGAGACCGCTCTTGTAAAATTTCCGGTCAGAAGTCGTGTACTCCCTCGAGGTGGCGTCACCTATGTAACCATTCCAGCGTACCAGAACCTTGGTAATCCTCAGACGTAGCGGCTCAGCCCTGTTTGCCATGAAGTCGTTAGCTGGTATCGTGTATGGTGGATTGTACATCGGATATCGAGGAATATACCGCTGCATAGTGGAAGATCGCGATCAGAAACGAGACCACTACTGAATTTTCGGGGCCCGCCATCTTGTATTGTGATCAGGAAGATGGCGGCGTAGAGTGGTAAAACCATGATTGGTGGAGGATCCCTGAGTCAGGGTGCGTTGACTACTCCCAAGGAACCCTCTGCTACATCTAGCCACCCTTGGCTTTCTTGAACTTGATGCTTTTGTGACGTCACGCCTCGCTGACATGGCGCTCAAGGACCGGTGGGGATGACGGCCAGATACGGTGCTAGTTATACGGAGCGTTCATGGCCCGCCATCTTGGATTGTAGCCGGTTACCATGGGAACGTGGGACGCTTGGAATACGGTTAGTGATAGGTGCTTATCCAGGGTGCGTCAGTAGGTACTGGTGACTTCTTATTCGACGACCGCTCTCTGACTACCAGGGCGTTGTTGTTGTTGAACTCAATTTGACAGATGGATGTTATTTAACATGAAAGCATACAAATATCGGAAGGTAAATAATCATGAATTGCAGTTTCTGATTAACGCTCTTGGCCATGGTGACTTTCGCTCTTGGTCGGTGGATTGAGAAAAAGAAACTATTTTCAAACCCCTGACGCGGGAATTCAAAATTTAAGTGACGGGTAAGTCAAAATTTACCCTGTCGCAATGAATCAAAGAAAACACGTCACACGACTAAACCTTGTAACTACGATATGACTGCGCAAACTTGACTCGTAAATTTCACTTTGTTTTTCGTTCGACAAGTCTAACTTGGTCGTTAGCTTAAACTTACTTTGTTCTAGACAATATTGGTGTGAATATGGATAAGGACAAGTCATGCTCTTTCGAATGCCGTTGAGTTTGCTCAAATATATTTTTTTTCGTCGAGATATTTAATTTAAAAAATGTTAAGTTACATAGATTTTGCATGTTTCAAGATACTTTACTTTACTACAAAACCCTAAAAACTCAGAAATTCGGACTGAATTAAGAGGGTCTTACGTTTTTGTGGTCGCTGAATCCAAATTCGGAGTCTATTTGATTCTATCGGTTCAAATTTAGTGTCATTTAGAGTTTTTTCTCGATTTGATCTCTAAACGACCTTGACTTTCACTTGAAAGAGTCAAATAGACTAAGGATTTCGATTCAGCGACAACAAAAACGTAAGATCTACCTAATTCAGTCCGAATTTCTGAGTTTTTAGGGTTTTGTAGACTGTCGTTTCTAATCTCATTGTCATGGAAAGTGAAGTATCTTGAAACATACAGAATATATGTAACTTAACATTTTTTAAATTGAATATCTCGACGAAAAAAAAAGATATTTGAGCAAACTCAACGGCATTCGAAAGAGCAAGACTTGTACTTGTCCATATTCATGACAATATTGTCTTGATTCAGTGAGATTGTGAGAAAAAAGAAATCTGCTAAGCATCAAAGTTACAAGATATCTTCATGCAAGTGCAATAGTAGAATCAAAGAATTTAAAGGAATTTCACAAGAACGAAGGTATTTTATTGAATCTCCGGAATTAAAAAAAATTTCTAGTGATTTGAAATTTCTTTTTTAAAGAACTTTAATGAACAAGTTTACTTTAATTTATTCTCCAGAAATTTCAAAGGATTTGCACTTGAATTTATTTTTACGATTTCGAAAGAGGTCAAAGATTTTAATGGAATTCAACAATTTCAAAGGATTTTAATGGATTTTTATGTTATTCCGAAAGATTTATACGGATTTTCAAACAGTTCCATTGATTATACAGGATTTTATCGTTTTTTGAGATTTAAAAATATCTTCACGGATTTCAAGGAATTTCGTAAGAGATGTAGGGATTTGTACGGGGCGATTTTTTTGTTGAGAACTTGATAATTTTCCTTTAATTTGTATTCAAGGTATTTCAAATCATTTCTACTTATTTTAATGAAGTTTTATGATTTCAAGGTAAGTGATTTCAATGGATTTTAAGGCTTTTAATTTATGGATTTTATTGAATCTGCAAGGATTTCAAGGGATTTCAAACGATTTATAATTAATAGATTTTTACGATTTCTGCACATGTAAAGGGATTTCAACAATATCCAGGGATTTTCTCAAATTTTAAGGATTTTATGGGATTTTAAAAGATTTCTACGGATTTTCAAACAATGCCACTAATTTGAAAGGATTTCAATTGTTTTCAAGAGATTGGAGAATATTTCCACGGAATTCAAGGAATTTTGTAAAATTTCGAAACACTTCTAAAGATTTTGAACATTTCCAAACATTTTCGTGGATTTAAATGGATTTCAACAATTTCAAAGGACTTTCATGGATTTTAAGACATTTTACATGATTTTATGGGATTTCAAAAAATGGATATGGGGTTTCAAACATTTCCACTAATAATTATAAGAAATCTAAATGGTTTTCATGATATTTTTAAAGATTTCCAAGGATTTCAAGGAATTTCGTAAGAGTTTTAGAGACTGGATTTCAAGGAATTTCTAGAGAATTTCTTCTGGAAATTAATAAATTTTATTTGAAGGTTTTTCCTACGAATTTTAACAATTCCAAGGGATATGGAGGAATTAAACCAATTGTAAAGGATTTTAAGTTATTTAAAAAGTTGCCAATGAATTTCAAGAAATTAAAAAAATTTTCAGAGATTTCAAAGAGTATTGTAGGATTTCCAAAGATTTCAAAGAAGATTTCTATGAAATTTCAAGCGATTTTAACATCTAAAACGTACAATTCTTGCTCATTCATAATGGCGTTTACTTTCAAATACTTAAAATTATCTTGAAAAATAGAAATTATTCAAATTTGGAACATTTTTAATTGAAAATTGTTCAACAATTTCATATTCCGAATGCTTTCTATTGGAAATGATTCACTTTTGAATTTGATTTTTTTTTAAGTTCAACTGAAACTTTTTTAAAAGTAGACCTGGAAAACCATAATAGTAAAAGCTCTTTGAATATCCATCCACTCAAAAAGGTACTCGTTATGAACTTCAAATTCATTGAATACTGCCTTTGTATGATGAAACTGAGTGGATCTTATTATTGGAAGCCCATAGTGTTGCAGGACTTTGGATATCCTGAAAACTGTACCAAAGTATAATGTACGGGATATACAATAAATTTGCACACTTTGCTGATCACACTTTCCATTATTAGTTTTTACGACAAAAAAAAAAAATAAATTTCTTGTACACCCTGTTCGTTGCATAATATAAATGAAAAACAGATTATAATTCGGCTGAGAGAATACCGACTGTCGACTGATGCGAACGAGCTTCTATATTTGGCCACGGTGAAAGCGCCCTGCAGTGGGACTCCGAGGCACATGTTCGCCGGTGGATATTTAGTAGGAATTTTTTTTTACATCAATTATGCTCAACTGACGTACATAAACGTAGTTTATTACCGTCTCTTGCATTTCTCCAAGTTTTGGGTCGATATTTTATTTACAAGAAAAGTTCTATGGTCGAAAAAATTTCTCGATTAGCTCCCAGTTTTAGTTTCTTCGGAAATAATTTTTTGTAATATTCCGACTCAAATAAAGTACATAAACGTAGGTTATTGTTTTCCCATGCATTTAACAAACTTTCAGTCCGATATTTCATGCACAAAAAAAGTTGTATGGTCAAAAAAAAAAATTTGGTATACCAAAAAAAGAGGTCGGTAATATAGGAATTTGGCTGTGTCACATGCCCTTAACTAGAATGGAAACAATTAAAGCAGGAGAGTGGGAAATGGGTAGGAGATGACATACTTGGTAAATTTTGGTTTCCTTGCACTACTTAACTATACTTTTTTTATTATTTTACATTATTGAAGGATATCGGTACTTACTTGAAACTGCTTTTTGAGTCGAATATAGGGACTAGAAAGTGGATTAAAATCGGATAATTTGTGGTAATTTGAATGAGACGCAGGAGTGAAATGAACATACTAGAAAGAAGTGAATGAGAATGAACTGGACAGTTGACGGAAGCGTGATAATTAATTGGTTTGTTTGGCATAATCTGGACCGGTGAACTTGTCTGTGTGAGATTGTGGTATCAATTTTCATAGATTATTATTAATGTAGATAATTATAGATCGTAAAATTTATATTTTGATGTATTTTAGGTATAATGAAGTGAAAACGAAAAAAAAAGTTGAAAAAGGAGAGCTGGAAAGGGTTTGGTGAGACAATTTTCACGGACTTTCCTCTCACATCTCAATTATTTAATTGCAGCCAAATTCAAGTGACTGAAAGGACTAACCACTCTTTGAAAATCAGTGAAAATTTTCCCACCAAACCCTTTCCAGCACTCCTTTTTCAATTTTTTCCTTTTTACTCCATTACACCTAAAATACATCAAATTATCAATTTTACCATCTATAATTATCTACATTAATAATGATTAATGTAGATAATTATAATTAGATGTAGATATAATGTAGATGATTATAATCCATGACTATACATCCACAATCCCAATCAGGGGTAAGTTTAACCTTTCGGCAGTCGCGCTGTTGTAAAAAGTACAACAGTACCGATTTTTTTGGTAAGAGTCGCAACTCGAATGCACGGGAGACCTGAGACCGCCATGTGTGCCTTCCCCCACTCTTCCCTTACCACTTCACTCCTCAAAAATACCAACATCGATGTTTGGTCTCCAACCCTTAACGTTCAAAAGCAACCCCCTTGACACGACGCATATATGACTTTGTCAAAAAAAAATCTTTTTTAGAATTTCACAGTGTGAATAGAGTCTCTGATTTTTGGGCTCCTCAAAACTTCCAACACACAATTTTGGGCTCCTACCCTTAACGTTAAAAATCAACCCCTTGGTACCGGGCAGATGTGACTTTGTCAACGAATTATCTTTTTTAGAAATTTACTTTGTATATGAAGTTTCTGATGTCTGAGACTCAGAATTTTATATGGTGAATAGAGTCTCTGATTTTTTGGCTCTTTGAAAATTCAAATTCGAATTCATAGATAGGCGTTTGATTTTTAGATGTAGGGGTGGTTTTTGTAAACAAAAAATCAAGCATTCGTGAGCCCAAGAAAAGCCCAACACTACTTTCTATTTTGTTTTTTCCATGTTTGAGTTTTTACTTAGGGTTTGTTTTTTTGTACATAGGGTGGTTGTTGATAATTTTGTTTGGTGCATTCGAGAGCCCAATATAAGCCAAAAATTATGATGCACTTTATTTTTTTCAGATTTTATTTTTGACAAGAGGGTGGTTTTTTGCACATAGGGGGTGGTTTTTTGAATTTCTTTTCCATGCATTTGAGAGCCCACTATAAGCCCAAAATTGTGGTCTACTTTGTTTCTTCCTAGTTTGAGTTTTTATAAAGGGGGCAGTTATATATATATAATATAGTATATATAATATATATATATATATATAATATAGTATATATAATATATTTTATATATTATATAGGGGGTAGCACCTCCACACCAAATTTGAATTAAAAAAAAAGTAGTGGAGCCCAAAAATTGGCAATACAGCCCAAAAAAAGCCCAAAAAAGCCCAAAATTCGGATACAAAAAAATTTGGGAATTTCAATTGTGGAGGTGCTAGCTTGATGGACCTCAATAACACGACAAAACATGGGTGTTGTAAAAAGTAGAACGCGCGACTACTCGTGTGAGCAGAACGGGCGCTACTACCGAAAGGTTAAAGGTTTAGATTATGTCAAAAAAACGATTATCACGTTCTAGACTACTTTGCAGCTCTCGCCCTTCAATTGCAGCCAAATTCAAGTGACTGAAAAAGACTAACCACTCCATGAAAGCCAGTGAAAATTGTCTCACCAAACACTTTCCAGCTCTCCTTTTTCAATTTTTTTTTTTTCACCCCATTATACCTAAGTACATCAAATTATCAATTTTACCATCTATCAAGGCCTATTCACTCTCGAATCAGACAAACCTTAACCTTATTTCCCTTATTCAGAGCGTTAGTTGCTCTAACTTTCGATCTCAGACATCTTTCTCGATGAGAAGGTGAATTAAATTTGTTACTATTTTTAGTAAGATTTAATTAATGAAAATAAATAAATAAGTAGTGAGAGTAAGTTCCAAGTATTTTATTATTATAATTTCCAGAATGAAAAGCCTCTTGAGAGTTTTTTCATGATCGCTAATTCTGAAAAAAGAGAAAGGAGTTTGTTTTCTAACAAATTGGCTATTGAGCATACATAGGTGATTTTGGATTTATAATAATTAATAATTTCTTGAATTTGTCCCTACAGTCCATGAATTTGATAATAATTCAAACAAATTTTTATTTTATCTTCTAATACTTTAAATTCAGTGCATATTTGGGTAAAATTAATATGGGTACTATATTAAATTCAATTTGAACCGCTTAAAATTATCAACTTTTCAAGTAAAAATATTGCATTTTCAACAAGAAAGATGAATTTTTAACTAAATACTTAAATTTTCAACCAAACATATTAATTTTCTACCAAACATTAATTGTCTACCAAAAAATACTATTTTTCAAGAAAATAATGAATTATCAATAAAATAGTTGAATTTTTAACAAAAAATTATTAATTTTCATCTTAATAGTTGAATTTTGAACTAAAAAAAGATCAGTTTTCAACAAAAAATGGAATAGTTAAATTTTCAGTTGAAAAAATTAATTTTTAGTTGAAAAAATTAATTTTCCTCCAATAAAACGAACAAATTTTCAAACAAAAAAGACTAATTTTCCGAAAAACTATTTAAATTTTCAAACAAAGTGATTAATTTTCAACTAAAATAATCAATCTTCAACTGGAGTATTTGAATTTTAAACCAAAAAGATAATTTTTCAACCAAATGATGAATCTTTAACCAAAAAGTTAATTTTTAACAAAAGAGTTTAACTTTCAATCAAGTAATTAATTTTGCATTCCAAAAAATATGAATTCTGAACGAAAAATCTAGAAGTTGATATTTCATCCAAAAAAGATTTTTATTTTTAATCAAAAACAGTTGAATTCAACCAAAAAAGACGACTTCTCAACATAAGTTTAATTTTCAACTAAGAAAAAATTTTCAGTTAGGAGAGAGAAAGAATTGCAAAAAAAACTGTTGAATTTTTAAGGTAAAAGATACATTTTCAACCAAGAAGAATAATTTTCTATCAAAAGGAACGAATTTTTCGTCAAAATAAATAGATAAACTTTCATTCAGATACTTGAATTTTCAACTAAAAACGATAAATTTTCAACCAAAAATAGAAAAGAGAAACTTTTAGCTAAGAAAATTAATTTCAAACAAAGAAAAAACGACGTTTCAACAAAATAGTTCAATACAGTAATATAAAGCTACGTTTACCAATTAATAATTATTGTTTTTCAATTTTATATTGAAATTTAAAAAAATAAGCAGGCTCTCGAAAAAATTCTCTGACTTTAAAAAAAAATCCCTGACATTTCCAGGTTTTTCCAAGTATATCAAAATTCCCTGACAATTCCAGGTTTTCCAGGCAGGGTAGACACACTGTCTAAAATGTAAACACTAAAAACGAACTTCTCGAATGGGATGCAGAATTGCAGTTGAAGAAGTATTGAGTCATTTTAGTAAAAAAGATATTTATTTATTTCTCGTTCGCACCGGAAGTGTAAGCTTTAAACTTGTAACATATCCATAGAATGATTTATAATATATAAATAAATAAGAATGCAGGAAAAACGCAAATATAACACCCGGCGCTATCTGACGTTATTTTCATTAAGCTCGCCTTGATTCTCCCTGATTCTCTTAGATTCGCTTCTTAATCGAACTGACTCACTTCTTAAACGCACTAATCTGGTTCTTAAACTACTGACTTCGCCGTTAACTCGCTTGATTCCTACTTACTCGTTTATTGCGCTTAGTGATTTCAACGCAATACAAAGATTCCTAATGATTTCATTAGATTTCTAAATTTTATGCGTTATTCATACGATTTCGTATAACTTGGCGTTGTTTATGATTGATTTCCTACCCATTTCAAGCGTTAGAAACCCATGATTCGAGAGTGAATAGGCCTTGCCATCTATAATTATCTACATTAATAATCAATGACAATTCATACGGCAATCATACACACGGGCAAGTTCACAGCTCCAGATTATATCAAAAAAACAATTACTTATCACGACCAACACTACTTTCCGGCTCTCCCCCTTCAATTGTTTTAATTGAAGCCAATTTCAAATGACTAAAATAGACTAAGGGATCGTCCATATATTACGTAAGACGTTTTTCTTTTGTTTATATCGTTGTGTTCTTTTCAACTTCAAATCAATTTTATTCTCGCCTTTATTTAAACAAAAGAAAAACGCCTTACGTAATATATGGACGATCCCTAACCACGCCTTGAAAGTCAGTCAAAATGTCTCACCAAACACTTTCCAGCTCTCCTTTTTCAATTGTGTTTTTTCACTCCATTACACCTAAGTACATCAAATTATCATTTTTACCATCTAGAATTATATATATATTCGGTTTCGGTTTCGATTCCTTTGGAATAGAACCGAAGGGCCTATGACAAAGCCACCGAACGCGTCCTCGGGTTGCGGATAGAGGGTTCCTGTACCAAGGGTTTCTGCTGAATATGGTTACAATAATTAATAAGCAGTCGCGGACAATTGTCCAGGGATGGTCCCGAAGGAATAACTCTTAAGCGGAGGCGTAACAACCGTGCCGAAAGCTGAATGGCACCTGGGTTAGGTGTCTCAAACGGTGACTCTGGGATACCGGGCGACCTCTCAGAGTATGCAGCCTTATCCTTGCACGCGGGGCTCTACAAGGACGGACTAACCCTTTCCCTAGCTGCTCGTGGGAACAACAATGAAACCACCAAAACACCAAAATGTTGTAGATGCGGTTCAAGACTTCATCTAGATGCTTCACTTCTAAAAACCAAAGTGAAGAAAGCAGAGGTTGCAAATTTTCACCAAGAGCTACTCGACAAGAAAATGCTCTGTACCTGAAATTCAGGTACAGAGGGTTTTATTTTCGCATGCCAAGACGGTGTCATTTCCACCTTAGCATACCGTGAGCGCATTTTATGTCAAGAAGTTCCCAGTGATAGGTGCAGAGCGTGTCATGCACACGCTGAGTACCTAGAACACATACTATCAGGGTGTCCGACCCACGCGGGAACGACGTATATCTATATACATAATGCGGCCCTAAGAGTGCTTTATTACCATCTTTGTCGCTCTTACGGTGTTGGCCGCGACCCTGCCCTGCCGAACGCTCCAAAAGAGATAGAGTCGATTGTCCGAAACGAGAAGTGCCAAATTTTCTGGCACTACGATTTTCGGGCAGCAGTCTCCGTTGCGCGTTCGAGGCCTGACAACAACATCATACAACATCACTGCAAAGGAGAAAGAAAAAGAGGAGAGGTATCAAGACCTTAAAAGAGAGCTACAACGACTGTACCCAAAATATTCGGTACAAGTAATTGTCCTTGTGATAGGTCCTCTCGGAGGTGCGAAACTATCACTGGTTCGTAACCTTAAAGCAATACCCGCGTGCCGAAAATATGCCAAGGCACTTGCGAGATGGATGCAGAAAGCTGTCATCCTTGGGTCGCTTCGTGTCCTCAAGACACACGAGGGTTTCGCCGGCCTGTCGTTGTTATTTTGTCGTTGCCTATGACCACCCATCTCACGGTTGTGAGACGTGGCCATAGGTGTGATTTACCGCGGTGCTACTGGGGGCTTACTGTCAACCTTGACAATTCACCATCATCACGTTTCCGTCTCCTTTCCAGTTCATCATTATTCAATTCTTTTTATTCTATTCCATTAATCTCCCGCGTCTGACTCAAAATATCTACCTGTAAATGATATATTTTTAATCCTCTTCATAATCCCTATTTCGTACCCATTTCCAACTCTCACACCTCAATTATTTAATTGCAGCCAAATTCAAGTGACTGAAAGGACTAACAACTCTTTAAAAATCATTGAAAATTCTCCCACCGAACCCTTTCCAGCACTCCTTTTTCAATTTTTTCCTTTTCACTGAGGTGAGGTGAGGAAAGCTCGAAATCCATTGGAAACAATGCAAAGTAAAGTAAAATGATAAAATGCTTCCATAAGTCGTACACATTTTGAACAATTTTTTTACCATACATAAATTTGTTCTAAATCGCATACAATGTTCTCAAAGCACGTAGGACTTATGACAGAATTTATAATTTTAATTTATTTTGTATTGTTTCCAATGGATTTCGAGCTTTGCTCACCTTACTTTTGCCAGGGTCGCCGCAATTTTCGGTGGCGGCAGCAGTATCGGAAAGGTAGATTAGGTCCTTATAATCCATGACAATTCATACCACAATCATATACACAGGCAAGTTCATAGGTCCAGATTATGCCAAAAAAGACAATTAATTATCACGCTTCCGTCGACTTACCAGTTCATCCTTATTCAATTGTTTTTAGTCTATTCATTTAACTCCCGCGTCTGATTCAAATTACCACACATTATCCGATTTGAATCCACTTTCTAGTCCCTATATTTGACTCAAAAACCAGTTTCAAGTAAGTAACTATACCCTTAAATCCAGCAGACCAGGGACAATTTTTATTGATTTTTAA
The DNA here is from genome assembly GCA_932195095.1 of Andricus curvator. Classification (NCBI taxonomy): domain Eukaryota; kingdom Metazoa; phylum Arthropoda; class Insecta; order Hymenoptera; family Cynipidae; genus Andricus; species Andricus curvator. The sequence goes on from CAKNYM010039400.1 coordinate 36,033, forward strand.
AGAGTTGTTTTTGGTTCTAGTACAGGTAGATATTTTGAGCCAGACGCGGGAGTCACTTGAAGTTAGCTGAAATGGAAACAATTAAAGCGGGAGTGTGGGAAATGGGTAGGAGATGACATACTTCGTAAATTTAGGTTTGCTTGTACTACTTATCTGTACTTGAAGTTAGCTAGAATGGAAACAATTAAAGCGGGAGAGTGGGAAATGGTTAGGAGATGACATACTTCGTAAATTTAGGTTTGCTTGCACTACTTATCTGTACTTTTTTATTATTTTACATCATTGAAGGGTATATGTAGGTACTTACTTGAAACTGGTTTTTAAGTAGAATATAGGTACTCAAAAGTAGATTAAAATGGGATAAATGTACTTACTTGAAACTGGGTTTTAACCCTCCGTCCCCAACGTGGGGTCTAGGCGGGCCCCAGACGCACTAATTTCCTTAATACCGTCCATATATTACGTAAGGCGTTTTTCTTTTGTTTAAATAAAGACGAGAATAAAATTGATGTGAAGTTGAAAAGGACACAACGATATAAACAAAAGAAAAATGTCTTACGTAATATATGGACGATCCCTTATGACAGGCGCAATTTTGCATCCTGTTGCCTGTCGCGTTGAGTATCTTTCCTCTCAGTAGTTCTCAAGACGTCGGTAAAAGCGCAATAATCTCTAAGGTATGTAATCCTTGTTTTCTTAATGTTTTTGTTGAAAAACGTGATTAGGGTCTGCTCGGACCCCACGTGGGGTCCGACTGAATTTGCAATAAAAGACTGAAATTGCAATAGAAGAATAAATTTTCAATAAAAATTTGCGAAGTTTTCCTATATTCAAAGTGTAGTGTTTATTTGTTCCAGTTTATATTTTTGAAGTGTGAGTGGGGTCCGTGTAGACCCCATGTGGGGGACGGTGTCCCTCACTTGCACGTGGGGGACGGAGGGTTAAGTAGAATATAGGGACTAAAAAGTAGATTAAAGTGGGATAATTTGTGGTAATTTGAATCATACGCGGCAGTTATGTGAATAGACTAAGAACAATTGAATAAGGATGAACTGGTAAATGGGTAGGAGATGACATACTTGGTAAATTTTTGGTCATGGATTATTATTAATGCAGATAATTCTAGATGCTAAAATTGATAATTTGATGTATTTTAGGTATAATGGAGTGAAAAGGAAAAAAAATTGAAAAAGAGCTGGAAACGGTTTGGTGAGACAATTTGCACTGACTTTCAAGGCGTGGTTAATCTTTTTTAGTCACTTGAAGTTGGCTGCAATTAAAACAATTGAAGGGGAAGCGCTGCAGAGTAGTCTGGAACGTGATAATGAACCCATTAGCGTCTGAATTAATTTAGGGTTTCAGAATTGCATTTTTTTTATATGACTAACACTTTAGGTCTACCTGAGTACGAAATGACCATTGGTTGTTGAAATTTCCTTCTACTTAGGGAGAGATAGGGTGATGCCGTACGGCATCACTAGGCGCCTGCGGGAGCAATACCTACTCCATGTGTGTTAGTGCGTTCCCTGGTTATTTTCGAGCGTTATAGTAAAGTTATATGCGAAAGGAACGAAAATTGGAGTGAAATAAGATTATATACAAGGTTTTGCTACGTTTATTGTTGTTGGTGTGTACAACGTATAACCGGATAACAGGTAAGGTTTCTTGAAATCATTATAAAACTTACAATCCTTTAATTCTTAACTTGTGAAATAGGTCAGTTCCAAAATTAAGTAATATATTCCTTAAAATCGTAGCATATGTTTTCTATCCGTAGTACGTTAGTGTTTAAAAACTCTTATAAATTTCTATAGACTTTAGACATACAACTATATTTTCAGAAACTTGAAAAGTTAAAATCTAAGG
>CAKNYM010039401.1:0-37013 GCA_932195095.1 Andricus curvator
TCGTTGGTATGCATTTTAATTCGCAAACGGGCCACACCGTCACACCTACCATGCCAAATCGTTAAACATCGCGCGTAACTTGGGAGGCAGCACGTAACACACTGAACCAACCCTGTAATACTACGTGGCTAGAGTGCCCGGTGTGTTACGTTAGCCAGAAGGCGGCCATTCTGAAGCAACGGGAAGGCAGCCATGTTGAGGTAACTAGAAGTCGGCCATGTTGGAACTAGGATGGTGAAGACCAATAGGGAGACAAGCAGCCCGGCCGGCGGAACCAATAAGCACGCAACGAGGGCACGACGGTACCCATCGGCCGCGATCGACAACCAAGGCGTTTCTACTGCAGCCAACCAATCAACAGCCTCGACACTAAGGAACTGCGGGTCGAAAGGAAAGCAGCAGGAGGAAGCGCGGAGCAGCACGTTTCTCACGTCACTGTTGTCTTGGCTTGACGGTGTTCCGGAGCAACCGGTGCAGAGAACTTGGTCGATTCTTGGAGAAATTTGAAGGAACCATTCAGGGAATTAGAGGACCATGGATAAGGACGGAAGTGCATACGCGTAGTGCTTGTGTCTCGAATGGTGGGTTGTAATCATTCTTCGCTTACGGGGACCGTCTGGGACCCCCTGGATGCTCTACAAGGCGAGGCACGCTCGGCTCAGGAACCCGACGACTAGAAAAGTGGAGGCGAGCGTCCCTCAAAGTCTTGGAGCGTGGGCACGCGGAAATGGACGCCGACCGGCGTCGTGTCTAGCGTGGGTGTCCCCGACGGCCATGCTGAAGTGCTGTGGGTTTCGCTGGGGTTCGCCCGTGAAGTTTTCTCGTAAATTTAATTTTGTTTAAAGAAGAAATTATCTAGTGTAAAGGGGGTTTTAACGTAACCCAGGAGTGAAGGTATAATAAGAGTTCGAGGCCGCACGTGAGTGCCCGGTAATTCAACAACGTTAAATTTGTAGTTAGGTTAGATGCGATTTTCTGCTAAAAGTTTAAATAAAGTTTTATTTGTTAATCTCAAGGGTTACGTAAAATTGAATTTAGGGGAAATAAATCTCTTTATCACTCCCCCGACCCCGCTCCCTCTCTCATACGGGTAAGACGAGTTAGCCGACCTGTCAGTAAAGACTAACCGGATCCTACGGGGCTCGGATAGGGTTATCCCTATCGGGCGCCTGAAAAAAAAGTAAACGGGCTTCGTGGGTTGTTTGTGGGCTGAAAGAGTGTAGCCCACAAACTCGGTTGATTCCGGGACTTTATAAATAACAAAAACTGGGCAGGCAAGTGGTAGCCATTTTGATTTTTTGTTAGTAAGCAAGTTTCCAGCCTGGGCCACCCCCCTGGCCAGGACGTGCTTAACCGTTGCGCACACGGTAAAGCTGGAAATTTGGCTTACATTTACTATAAGTTGTATGAGAAACAATTTGCCCTGAGCTGGACTTGTAGAATAAGCGTCACTTGGTTACATAGTGTAACATAATCGTTTCTATCTATCCGGTGATCGATATTGTGTTCATTCATTTTCTCAATTCAATCATAACTGCAGTTCGCTGATTTTAGTTAAAGATCTTGAATTTATTAAAAATTATACTAATTTTTAGTAATGTCAGTGTTGCATCTTAAACTTATCTCAATGATATTTATTTTCAGTGAGAGATTCGTTCAATTTGCTTTTACTTTTTCCTGCCCAGTAAATTGCAACCAATGATATAACTGAATTCCAATACTGATAGGACATTAAAACTAGCCCTAAACATTTTATCACTAGAATTGAGAGTAAAACAAACTACAATTGAGTAAGATTAATTCTTACAATAAAAAGTTTCCCACTGAGTTTAAAATCATTATTTTAAAACAAAAAAGACAGATTGTGAATTCACTCAAGGAAGAGATGATTGCGTACTTATGCGATGAGTTTAAAGAATTTTAATAGATCTTTCTTATAAGAGCTATTTGAGATCAATAAACATAATTTATGACTATTTTTGTGTTTCATCGGACAACGAGGTCCTTATTATCAAATAAGGTGCCGGGTCGTTACGCACATTTAAGTTTTTAAAATCTCCACAAACTCACGTTTATTATTCTAATTCAAAAACAATGAATTAGGATAATTTATGAAACACAGGAAGCAGAATCCTGATTAGTTGCGTTTTGAATGATGCTAATTTCATTCAAATTTTTGTCTCGAATGACAGGTAGATCAATGAGACCAAGAGAAGCTCCTTCCTCGTAAAGGGTCGAGTAAGAAGTCCCTTGGTACCGATACCGGCATCGATATCTAAAGTGCATTGGTCCCATGCTATCCCCACTTATTAGCCGATGGCGCGCGCAATCGATCGTATGATCAAATGATTTCGTGAGTTATACCTTCGTTCCACCTGCTTGTCCACTTATGACTCAGAGGCGTATCAATATAAATATTCACCTGTAGCATTATGATTTGATTATAATTATAAACACAGAACGGACCGTCCCAATATCTATATTGACACTAAAAAAAACATTTATTCAAAAAAATAACTGCACACAATAATGTTTTACTGAAAACACTATGAGAAATTATAAATATCCGAAATTTTCCGTAATTTTAAACAGAGATCTTTGGAAAATCGCTATCAGTATCTCCTGCGTCGCCATTTTGTTTCTTCAATTTCATTCATATCGATTGTGGCAGGTATTCGATTGCACCGAACTAGATAGAACCAAACGCCATTTGAAACGAAGCAATTCAATGTGGCTATATTTTTTGTGAGATCTACAGGAATCATCATCATTGGAAGAGGTTGACGCTCACTAACGACATTTTTTCAAACTTATAAAATCATTCAACTGTTTTAGTTCAGTCGTATGTTAGTGCAATCGAATGCTTACTCTCGATCGGGTTCATCGATTGCACAACTGGGAGTGAGTGAGTTAGTGTGTGATTAAGTGAGAATCCTAGATTAAAATGGCGCTGGCGACAAGCAGGGACAACGATATTCCTAATTTCCCATAGTGTTTCCAAGTGTTTGCAGTAAAACGTCATTGCGAACAGTTATTTTTTCAGTAAACCTTGTTTTTTATTGTGAATGTGCAAGTCGATCAAAGTGACGCTCTTTATGGCTTTTACAAGCCCAGCTCAGAACAATTTATATTTCATAGTGTATTTAATTTTACAATACAAAAAAGAAATTGTATGAAGAAGGAAATATTATAATAATTACAAATAAACTTGGGTAAATGGAATATTTGAAACTTGGAATATCTAGAAGCGATAATGTGCAGTAATAATGTACGTAATATACGAACATCAAAAACGCATTCTGAATTATGAAATTTCCCTATTTCTAGGTTTTTAGGAATCATCTTTGCTGGATTCAACATAAATCAGTTCGATTACTGCAACTGAAAATTCTTTGAAGATAAAAATAAATTATTACCACAAGAATATATATTTTTTCAATTCGATTCGGAAAGAAACTGGAAACATTCGGAAAGAGTAAAATGGAGTGATTCGGAGAGAAATCGGAAACATTTGGAAAGAGTTAACAAACGGGACATTTGGAAATGATCGGAAAGAGAGCAGAAAGAAGCCGTAGAGCGAGACATTCGGGAAGACTCGGAAAGGTTCGGTGAATGGGACACCTCGACATTCGGAAAGGAATCGGAAGCAAAGTTCATACAATTCGGAAAGGCTCGGAAAGGAATCTCTTTGCGAACTATTTCTGAAATCTTTCTGATTCCGAAATCTTTCTGAATCTTGCCGTTTAGAAAATAAAATTAAACCTGAAAAGCCAAATTTCCTTATTTTCCTATTTGTTGATCACTGATATAAAAACAAATTTACAAATTTCTTAATTTTTCTTTGTCTTACACCACTGATAAAAAACCATAATAATAGTTGAGTGGATGAAAATATTTTTCTTGGAATAACCCACATCAGGTTAACATCCATGGAAAATTTTAATTCTCCAGCACAAATACTGTACGAGCTATTGGCAATAGTTCAATTGCCATATGCCATTTGGTGCCAAAAATCAGAACTAGAAGTAGTATTTATAATTTTAAAGATGCATTTTAATTTTTATAGAAGTGTTTTTACGATTTATTCTGGAATTTAAAGTATTCATTGCATACCAAAAGTAAGTCTTTATCGAAAAAAAGTGTTCAAGATGGATTTACATCTTATACAGTGAAAAAACACATTTTTTGAGAAAAATGTTTTGATAAAAAAAGAGAAGTATTTCAATATTCATTGTTTATTTTAACACATTATAAGCCTAAATTAGCTTATTCCGACGCAAACATGAACTCAAAAAAAATTTTTAATTATTTATACATGAGATATTTACTATCTACAAAATCTGACCTGAAAGTAAGGTTAGAATTCGTGTTTCAATTCCAGTCGTCTATTATTTATATTTTCTGTACAATCTGAAACTAATTTTCCACTACAGATATTGATTAAAGTTTATTTAAACCTATAATGCATTAAAACTTACATTACATAGTAAAATAATTTTTTTGATTTGTAAAAAAACGTTTTTGACAGAATCGTGTTTTTTCACTGTATAAGATGAACATTATATCTGAAACGGTTTGTTTTGAATAAAGACTTATTTTTCCTATTTAATCATTGTTTCAAACTCTACGGAACAATCGTAAAAAACTCTTATTCAAAATTAAAAATGAATCTTTCAAATTAGACTTACTCTTTTCTAGTTTTAATTTTCGCACGAGATAGCGAAATGGTCTACCGCTATTCCCAATTAGAGTGGTAAACGACGAACGGACATCCAGCTGTGGTTCCCCGAGTCGAAATTTTAGCCCTATTTAAGCCCTGCATAGTTCTAAATAGAACCTACTCCAGGCCTGCCTAGCCCTCTATGTCCTCTTTTGAACCCCGTTGGACCTGCTTTAGCCCTCTTTAGAACCTCCTATGATTCTCACTTGTATATTTTTAAGACCTCTACAAGACCTACATATTCACAATGAATTTTATGTATTCAAATAAGACCTCTTCAAGACCTACCTAAATCTTTACGTTCTCTTTTAGCCCTCCTAGGACCTATCTCTACTGTTTTCGTATTTGTGTAACTTAATTACATACTTATTATTATTGTTTAATTTCCTTAATTTGTCACTGCATAATAAAAATAGTTAATAATAATTAGGCAGAGTTAAAAAGGTGAAATATATCAAGTTCTGGAAATTTCAGCCTAATTACACATTTTTTGATAAAAAAATAAAATAAATATATTATATCAGAAATTGATATAGTTAGTATCAATATGAAGTTATAATTTTTCTGAAGTGGAAAATGATCTTCAAAAAATATATACTCTTATAAATAAATATACTTATAATTTATACGTGGAAATTGTGGAAAATTAGGTGTAAAATGATGATGGCTATTGAAATATATATAAAAGTGGTTCTTTATTCTCGTTCTTTTTGGTTAACAGGTAATGCGATGTAAATCTGATCATCAATATTTATATAAATACAAACTGCAGTAAGAGCTTCAACAGAAATTGCGATGATATTGTTAACCAGATTGAATTTATGTAAAAATGTTCGACTATCATTCGCGACATTGTTATCACCTCTCGCGTTGAAAAAACTTTGGCTAGTAATTTCACGTATAATTGCATAATGACTCACTGCACACTGGCATTCTCGTGATGCACAATTACAATTTTTGAATTTCATGAAAGTGTAAAGAATGCCTAATTTTGGTTGCAAATTATGAACATATTGCACAGCAGCCGAGTATGTTTGTAAGTTTTGTTTATATGTTTCTGATACATATAGTGTTACATTTTTCAATAATCTGGAATATGTCCAGGCTTGAAAATTTTGCGGATTTCATAAATTGTTTATTGTGGTTTGAATCATTTCTGGAAATTCTCTGGCTCTGGTGTGGAATTGGGCTTAGTTGCCAAACAAATTAGTTTTTTCGAAAAACAGACACTAGGCCTCAAAATGAAATTTTCGAAATGACTTTTTGCCCGTTGCTCCAACAGCCTTAAAAGCAATGGAGTTTCATCTAAGCTCAGTCAAATCTAGATCCTAAATAAATTTCAATTTTAATGTTAGACAAATTTTAAGTAAAAGAAATTCAGATTTTCATAAAGAAAATTTTAGTTAGTGATACTTTTCATGTCCAATTAAAGTTATATCCTATACCTTGCATTTTCTGGATCATATATATTCTCTTCTTCCTGCTGTTGATTTGCTTCCTCCTCTCCAGGTCTAAAGTAGTAAACATATAATTGAATTTTTTACCAGCCATACAAACATTATATATTTAAATTGCTATAGAGCGAAAAAAATATCCATTTATAATATTTGCTGGGTGAAACGAAGAAATAGAATTTTGAGGTTAGAATTCTAATACAAATTAATTGCAAAAGTAATATTAATTGATTTTAACAGGTAATATATACTTACAATTCAACACGCTCTGCATCAAGTAGCTTTCTCAATCGTACTTTCTTTTGACGGCTACACACTTCATCTAAAGCTTTTCTTGACATTTTTGTTAAATCAAAATATTCAGCTAAAATAAATAATAGATTTTAATCGCATGACTTGCACGAAAATGATGAAAACTAAAATAAAGAGGTCAACTTACTTACCATAGAGTAAACTTAGATATGCAGATAACCCGGGGTTTTTCTCACAATTTTTACGAGTCACAAAAAATAATAGTGCACAATAATGAACACGAAATTATTATTATTATCTATTATTATTTTGAAAATTTCTTAAAATAAATGATATTGTGACACTTTTGTGGAAGAATCACAAAACTGGTGAAAAAACTAAATGGCAAGCTAAACTACTCGCCATCAGTGGTAAGTATATATATATATATGTATATATCTCTGATGTTCTATTTCGTCTTGTGATTAAGTTGTGTATGCATTTGTTGAAATATCAAATATAAGGAAAAACTAGATGGAATATCGAATTTAGAGGTTATTTAAGAAATAATGACACATTGTAGTAGAGGCAGGATGCCACATACCAGAGTAGACAAGGAAAATAATTTTGCAGGGAAATGCGAGTAGCTGTCAGGGAAAATATAAATTGATATATAAATAATAATAAAGTAGGATCACTTGCGTAACTTTGTCTTGCAATTTTTGATCAGTATGACTTTATTAATAATTATGTTAGTTTGACATTTATGATGTGCTTTTTTTCATATTACATGTACGTTCCTTTTACAGTTTACTTAATAAAGTTTTGATTTAGAAGGATTTCGAAGTATTTTGAAGAATTGCTTGATATTTTGGGAGATTTTAATACTTTCTAAAGATTTTAAGAGATTTTCCATAATTCTTAAGAATGTTAAAGAATTTTAAAAGATTTGAAATGTGTTTTGAAAGAGGTTTTGGAGAATCTTTAGATTTTCAGGCATTTTAAGTATTTTACGTGAATTTGTTGATATTACACACTTATAGTTCATCCAGACAGTTAAGCAATTAAATGGCTTTATTTGCAGATGATAAAGAATATCTGGATAAAATTATCCTGTATGATAAGGGACAGATTAATGATCCATCAAATAAAATATTCACAAAAGCAATCATTGAAGAGAAAAAAAATGTTGCAAAAGAAAAGAAGTTTCAAAAATAATAATAAAGTTAATAAAGTCTAGTACTTTAAGGTTGGAGAATACTATAAGGAATGATTGTTCCATAGTTCCTGATTGCGGTTCACAAAAAATGAATTGCCAGAGAACTCACAATTCTGATGGCTACGGAATTGCTAAAAAATGTTCAAATAATCAGGACCCTGATAATGCTTCATTCTCAACTCTTCAGCACCAAGAAAGTTTTGGTTCTGGAGCTCAACCTTCTACAAGCAAAACAAATCTTTTTTCAACATTCAATACGCAGCCGGTTTCTAAAATTCAACAAAAGTCTCAAAATGGGTCTCAACAACCACATATTGATCAAGGATTTCCTTCTTTTGACACTAACGTTTATAATCGCCCAGAAAATGTATCGACATCTGCTGGGCCATCGAGTAGTATTCAAAATGTTTGTCAAAATATCAGCCTCTTACAGCAGCCACAAACTAAGACATCTGAGATAGAACAAGCTTCTTATCATGGATATCTTCCATCGACTTCAACTGGAATACGGAACGTCAAACAAACTGCTTTTCAAAACGCTTTCGAAACACGCAGTATGGATCATACTAGACAAGAAACAAATCTTACGATTGAGGAAAATGATCAAGCCTCGTCTGTTGGAAGCGACGCTATATCTAGTGATGATGACCCAGTAGGAGGTAAAGAAGATTTTGAAAGTAGAGGTCGAGTTATAGCAGCAACGATTACTGGAAAAGGTATATTTCTAAGAATGTCTCATGGAAAACTTTTTTTTCAGTATTTTTCATGATTTAAAATGAATAATTTCTACAAATTTACAGTATTCTTTAGCAATATGTTTTTAATTTTGATAAATTCATAATATTCGTTCTTTAATTTTCACAAAGTCACGAATAGAGACATTGCTTTTCAAGCACTTCCATTAGCCTCGCTAAAGAGGTCATACGAAATGGCACACAAGGTTCAAAGAACGTCGAACAAAACTTTTTCCGTAAGTCGTAAAAACAAAAACTTGAAACACTTTGTTAAATTAGAGAGTAGGTGTTGAATATTTTAATAAGATATCTCTGCCATTTTTTTCCTTTTCTTTGATAATTATACTTCATTTCTGCCCTTTTAGATCCCTGATCGCAATTTCCAGGCTGCACCGAACATGGTATAGAGCAATAATTTTTTTAAGCCCATCATTTTATTGTTCATGCAATCAATGAATTTAAAATTTCAATTTTTTATAGAGAGAAATTTCCTCTTCATGTGGATTTTTCTTATCTGAAGAAAAGTTTACATATCTGCAAATATTGGCAAAAAATGAAAAAGATTCTTGGAAAATAATAACTAGAGAAGACCTATTAGAGATTTATGGAAGTACTATAGGCAATTACTTGGCCACAGGGAGACGAGGTGAAAAACAGGGTATACATCCTCAGTTGTATAAAGGATTATATGGTATGCTTTTTGATTTCGCTTTTTCTAGATGTATCACATATCTACATTATTGGAAGCTTTTCCTTAATATCCATTTTACAGAATGGTCCAATCGAGAGACAAACGGCACCCTGAATAGGACCACTTTTAACAAGTATATAAACAAGTGTGCTTTTAACAAAAGAAAGTACCAAACTATAAAAAAGGCAAAAGTGCATTCCACATCTTTTGCAAATTCAGAGGTACGAGTGCCAATGTTCATTAAGCAACAAAGTACAGTACCCAAAAAGAATCTACATACGTCGACAGATGTTACCGACTTATCCAAAGAATCGATAAGTCACTCGTCTTACTTTAATAACAGTCAGCAAAGTGTGTCACACTTTCACTCAGGTATTCATATTATTAATTGTGTTCTATTGTACAATAAAAAGATCAGCTAAGAAGCTAAATAAACAATTTTTTGCAAGAAGCAATATGGAGATTTGCCATGATTATAATGCAGAAAATATGAGCCCACAAGAATATAGATCAAGCTTTCATTCCTCCTTTGCCGAGAACACCGAACAAGCTGAACAACATTCGGAGTCTGGTATGTACATATACAAATTGTATCAATGTTTCTTTAATTAATAAATTTTTCCTAAAAATATCTCAGTGGAGTCCTTAGATCAAATAATAATGTAATAAACTTTCAAAATCTTGTATGACATTATTTATAAATTATATATACACTTTTTAGGACAACTGAATCGCACAGGAAAAAGCAACGATATGGCAAGCAACATAAGATGGTCATTGACATCTCTCTAAACACATGCGTCCATTTCTTTTACTAAAGTTCGTATCATTGGTGTACTATAAATTGTGTTAATGTAAGTACACTACGTAAGGTATATTACTTACAATTTTTCTTCATGTTCCTTGTAATTCGCGTAGAATTCATAATATAATTCATAATTCCAAAAAGTGTTGTCCTTATTGCCTTAATTTTTCCAAGAAATTAACAATTTAGAATATTTTTGCAGATACAGAGCTCAAAATCTTCTGAAACTAGAAGTGACGCCACATGACAGGATAACCGTTTTCCCAGAATCAACACACGGATACCAAAAATATAGGGCCAAAATTTAAAATATGAATATTTTAATAAAAAACTATGGTCGTTCTTTATAACAACAATTTTTAAAAATAAAATTATTCAGACATTAGGCGATTGATTTTCGCAATTTTTTATCTGTTCATTAGTTACTGGAATTGTTGTTTGTTATGAAATCTTAATTCCATAAATTGTTGTAACAAAACAATTTGTTTTGATAATAACAAAAACCAATTGCAGTAACTAATGAACAGATAAAAAATTGCGAAAATTAATCGCCTAATTTCTGAATAATTATATTTCTAAAAATTATTGTAAAAAACGACCATATTTTTTGATTAAAATATTCATATTTTAATTGTTGGCCCGATATTTTTGGTATCCATGTGTTTATTCTGGGATAATGGTTATCTTGTCATGTGACGTCATTTCCTATCATAGAGGATTTCCAGGGCTATAGTAGGGCCTAAAAAGAGGACATAGGAGGTCTAAAAGAGGGTTTAATTTCTATTAAAATTAAGCCCTCTTTTAGCCCTGCTAGGTGGTAAAAATGGATTTATCTGCCACCTAGCAGGGCTAAAAGAGGGCCTAATTTTAATAGGAATTAAACCCTCTACAGAATCTCCTAAGATCTATTAAGTCCTAGAATAGAGGTCTAAAAGAGGGCCAAAATTTCGACTCGGGTTCATACTGGATTTCCAGCGTAGCCTGTAAAACCCTGAAAAACTAGAGGTTTTTGAACAATTCTCTAATATTTCTTTGATATTATATTTTGGTTACCTTGTACAAATAATCTTATTCCCTCTCTAGGGTTTGGCGTATTAGCTGGATCTGTAAAAAAAAATATAGGCATTTTTCATTAACGAATTTTTCAATGAACCCCAAAGTTAAAAGTTTGACTCACAAGAAAATTTTGTTTACTGTACGCAGGACAAATTCCTACAAAAAATTTAGAACACATTCAGAACAGTATTTTGGAAAAATTGTTTAGTTCGGTGCATGTCAAGAGTTTCAGTTTTTAAAATTGGTAATAAAATGGGACAGAGTTTTAAGATGCGAAGCTTAAGAGTATTTTAATCAATATGAATTAAGTTTTCTATAATAAGTGTTTAGATTGAAAGTTATTCAAAATTTAGTTTCTGCTGTACATCCTTGACCATAGATTATTAAAAATTTAATTTAAAGAAGCATTCTCAAAAGAATAAAAAAAATGTTCAAGGTGTTTCTTATATTATATCATCATGTACTGAAAACTGCAATTCATTATATTTAATTTGCAAGTTTAGTAGGAACAGTGTGGGTCATTTCAGAATAGATCCTCTGATCAGTGTTGCGGCCTATTTAAAAAAAAATACGCCGACCCCAATATCAGTAATCTACTTGATGATTATTTATCTAGAACACCTCAAATCGTCAAATCGGAAAATGTCATTAAAACATTTGTAAATCCAGTTGAAATCTAATAAAAATCATGATTAAAACTTGCGGATCTCTTAAAAACTAATTGCCTCATTTCGAAAATAATTTACATTTTCGAACTTTGGTCCAATCGAAAATTAATTTTTTGATTAGGCTGTGGAATCATTTGAGAAGAAATTCAAAAAGTCTTTTAAAAAACTTGTTTTAAATATTGAAAATGCTCTAATTTTTTTAGTTGTTTTTTTATGGGAAAATTTGATTGGGATCATTTCAAAATATATTTGATGTATTGTATTAATGTCAATTAGAATTTCTCATTATATATAAAAATAGATTTTTATATTTTTTAATTTTTTCTTCCATAAATTTTGAAAAACACAATTTTGAAAAAACACAAAAAAAAACAATTCCTATCGAATTTCAAAATGTCGTAGAGATATCTTGAAACACTATAGCTTAATTCAATACATTTTTCCAAAGTATAGAAAAAATCGATAAAAATCGACTAAGATACCAATTGGTTTAACGAACTTTAACATATTATTTTTAAAAACCTTTGTTTTTAGGTTACTGTCTATATCAAGAACATGTTGCATGAGATTATTATGGTTTTTGAGCTTCAAATGAAAGAAAAATGGGTTTTGTCTCTGAAATTGAAGAAATATCATTTTTATTGATTCAAAATCTCATTTCTCTCCAAAACGAAGAAAAATAGGAATAGCGATTCTTTGTTCAAAATTGTTTCCCTTCGTGAAATCTATGAAAATGTACCCTTAACAGGTGTATGTCTTGTGTGTTTAAACCGAAATAAACAAAAAATATAATAAAAATCTATTAAAGCGACTAAAATAGCATTTAGTTTGACAACCTCCAAGATTTTATTTATAAAAACCTTTTTTTTTAGTTGAGTATCAATATTCGAAATCGTCCCCCTTCCTGAAATCTGTAAAATGATACCCTCGCCAGATATTTATCCTGTGTATTTGAGCAAACATTAGTCAATTTTTATCGATCGAATACAAGATAAATAGACTTGCATGTTGGTGGCGAAAGTGAGAACGTGTTCAGTGACAGGCGGTGAGAGGATTTTACAGAATTTGTGTGGAAGGTGCAAGTGGAGTGTGAGGGTGGGAGCATAGGAGGTGAGTAGGGCTGTGTGGGGTGAATTGTGGGGATAAAAAGTAATTTTCAGCGTGGGTGTGAGGTGGGACTTAGGTAGATAGAGAAAGTGAAATTAGGTTCGCAAGGAATCGGAGGATTTTGTGGTCAGGAGTCTTGGGCCTTCGAGGGGTCAAGGGTGGTTCTTGCAGTGTTGGGGGATGTTGAAGGAGACATAGGGGTGTTTGCAGGGGCTGTGAAGAATTGAAAAAAAAGGGAAATAAAGGGAAAATTTTGCGGCAGCATTCTTCAGAGACATCTGTCGGTTGCGGATGGTACTGCATGGAGAGGTCCCAGTTACCGGCGGGCGGCAGAGAGTAGTGAAATTGACGTGGAGGAAATTTTCCACGTGCCACGACGGCCAACAGCCCTCCGTCCCGTGTCAAGCGGTGCGTCAGGGAGAGGGATAAAGCGGAACGAAGGGAACGAAGGAAGTGAGAAGGTAAGGGAGAGAGCGTCTAGCGCAAGTGACGGGGAGGATCTCTTGAAGAGGAAGAGAAACAGCCAAGAGAGTCCGGAGAAAAGCGAGGTAGAGAGTCCGTTTAAGAAAAAAGTGGGAGAACACGTTGGTCACCCCCCCCCCCCATCCCAAATGAAGGGAAAGTCAGAGAAGGAGGCTCTCGGGATGCTGTTAGACGAGATCAGGGGGTTGAGGGAGGACGTATGGGGGACTAAGAAGCAGATGTAAGGCATGAGGGAGGACTTGAGAATCAGAGATGAGAGATGAGAGAAGGAGGTGAAAGAGCTGAGGGAGAGGGTAGAAGGGTTAGAGAGGAAAAGGAAAAAAAGGAGTTAAAATAAAGCAGATGGAAGAGGAGAGTAGGGTGTTGAAGGAAAGGACGGAAAAAAAGCTTGAGAAGGTGGAGGGCAGAACGGAAATGGAAGTAGGAGACGGGGGTAGGGGGGCGAGATTAAAGGTATTTCCGAGGGTGTAGAGAATATGATAGAAGAGAAAGTGGGAGAGCGTGGCAATGAAAAGGAGGAGAGGGCGGATAGGGAAAGGATAAGGGCAATGGAGTTGAGAATGGAGAGAAAAGAGAAGGAAGACATGAGAAATAATATTGTGATAAGAGGGTTGAAGCTAAAGAGCGGGGAAGAAAGGGAGGGCGTGAAAGCGCTCGTACAGAGCATGGGGTGGGTTGAAGGCATGGTAGGGAAAGTTAAGTTGAAGGGAAGAGAGGAGAAGGAAATGGCTGTTGTGGAGTTGGAGGGAAGGAAAGTTGGGGGTAATGCGAAATAAGAATAGGATAAATGATAAGGGTGTTTTCTTCGATCACGGTTTGATGAGGAAGGAAAGTGATTTGCAGAGAATGCTGTACGACAGGGCTAGGAGAGAGAGGAGTGAAGGTGCTATACTGGAACGTAGTAGGGGTAAACAAGAAGGATGAAGAGTTCTGGAGGTATATCCAGGAATTTGATGTTGTGGGACTGGTAGAGACGTGGGTAGAAAGGAAGGAATGGGATAGAATAGAGCCAAAGCTGCCAACGGGGTATAGGTGGAGAATACCGGAGGCGGTCAGAGTGAAGAAGAAAGGAAGGGCTAGTGGGGGAATTATAACGGGAGTTAGAGATGGATTAGAGGAAGAAGTTCACGGTGAGGAAGAGGGAGAGGGAGTGCAAATGAAGGAAGTAAAGATAGGAGGGGAAACGTGTAAGTTTGTGACAGTGCACAATAAGGATGGGGTGAAAAGAATTAAATAAAGGGTGGACGATTTGCTAGACGAAAGAGAGGAGGGAATAGTGGTACTGGGTGGAAACTTTAATGCGAGGATGGGGAGGGAAGGGGGCCTTTACAGGGTAGGGAAGAGCTTCAAAAGGAAATCGAAGGATAAGATAAGAGTGGATGGTCACATAAAAGAGAGAGTGAGGAGGGCAAATTTGGTGATAAGGCAGGTGTGGGGGTTGGGGAAGAAGTTATTCGCAGATGATTTTGGAAGGGGAATGAAATTGTTTTACTCACTAGTGATTAGTGTGCTATTGTATGGAGTAGAGGTGTGGGGGTGGAAGGAAAGTGAAGAGGTAAATAGGACACAGGAGAGGTATGTAAAGTGCACACTGAGGTTGGAAAGAAACACGCCTAATTATATTGTCAGGAGGAAGACGGGGAGAACGAGTGTAGGGATTCTAGCAGGGAGAAGGGCGTGTCAATATGAGGAGAAATTTTTGGAAGAGGGGGGAAGTAAGCTGGTTAGGGAGTTTTGGTGGGAGAATGAAAACAGAAGAGGGGGTGGGAAGATGAAGGCTGGAAGGGATAGGTATTGTAGAACGAATGGACTACAGATGGATGAAGTGAGAAGGATGCTGGAGGAAGGAAGTAAGGTATATGAGTTGGTTAAGGGGGGGGGGGGGGGGGAAAAGTCTGGAGGGTAAAAAAAATCGATTTTTGTCTCTCTTAATTTTCTTGTAGTATAGCATTTCAAAAATATTCCCTCGAAATTTTGAGTCGATCCGAGCTAAACTTGCCAAGTTACAGAGCTGTAAGTCTCCGCCCCTTGAGCGGAGCACAGTAGACGCAGACAGTGGTCAAAGTCAAAGACGGTGGTCAAAGCTCGGGTCAAAGGCTATTTTCTGTCTCTAAATCGTATTTTTCTTTAGTCCCTTTTCGTCCTCTACTTCATGGAGCTGGAATCGATGATTCAGTGTAAGTAAACCAAAAAAATTGCTGAACTTTTTCCGTGCCTGAAAGTTCAAACGTGTTTTTCTCAAAACTACATTTTTGAAGTGGGTGCACAGTCTCTCTTAAAAACTATTGCACCGAACTTCACCAAATTTGGTATACACTTTTCACAGATATATCGTAAGAACGCAACGGTCTTGTTGATCGATTTTTCTGTTGTTGCGATTTTACAGAAACCAAATGGCGGATTTTTTAGGCAAAGAATTCATTTAATTGAACCTGCCCCAATTTAAAAATGTCTAATACAATGTTCTAAGCAATTGTCCGGATGTGTGTGTGTGTGGATGTGTGGATGTCACGCTTTTTTGTGAACACGATAACTTGAAAACGGTCGCAGATAAATTGATGAAATTTGGAGGGCTTATTTTCCCGACTAATATCTTGAAACTGACTGAAGGATTTCTAAAAATATTTGTTGAATTTTTTCTGAGCACTTAATAATATTTGAAAAATCGGTTTTTTATAGTAAAACTTTTTTCATTAACATAATTCAAAGTTGATGCAAGAACAGAAAAGATGTGTTGATTTGAGTCGAATCGATCGACCTTCAATATTAATACATTTTATTGAAGATTAAGGAAGCTATGGTAATGCATTTTATTTGAAAATACGGTTTTTTATAGTGAAACTTTCTTCTTCACATAATTGAAAGTTGATGCAAGAATATAAAAGATTTCTTGGTTCGAAACGAATCGGTTGACCTATAATATTAATACATTTTATTAAAGAGTATGGAAGTTATTGTGATTTATATATTTTGAAAATCGATTTTTTATAGTAAAACTTTTTTCACTAACATAATTCAAAATTGATGCAACAACGGAAAAGATTCCTTGATTCAAGGCAAATCGATTGATCTTTAATATTAATACACTTTATTCAAGATTCAGGAAGTTATGCTCATTTATAATATTTGAGTCATCTGCTTCAAACAGAAAAACTTTTTTCATTGACATAATTCAAAGTTGACACATGAATAGGGAAGACTTTCTGATCCTAAGTTTTCAAATAGGGTAATTCTGACAATTTTCGTAAAGAAATCATAAAGCTGAGAAAGGGTCTTACGGAACTTTTCCCATCCCTTTTTCAGCTCGAAAAATTATCATTTCGAATACAAAATTTGATTTGTCTGATTTGTCTTTGTGTTAAAAAATTTTTTTGTATTATTTTGTAGTTTTGGATTTTTTGTTCATTTTTATTTTTAAATTGATCAAAATGAAGACTTTGGTTTGTCTATTATTGAAAAAAATAACTAATGCTTCCTCTATGAGGAAGCATATACATTTGCTAACGGGAAGCAAAGTGCTCGTGAAATGAGCACCATATAATTATAAATACAAACAAAGTGGAAACCCTCGAGATCGAATTCACAGCTAGTTTTTTTTATTTCCGATGATCCGTTGAGGAGTTATCCTGTGCACCGCAAAGCATCTTTTTCCAAAGGCGTTACGGAAAATTTCTTAGCAAGGGCTCAATTTTTTATATTTTTTTACCTTTGCTTTAGAAAAAATTGCTGAGAAAAGACTTTTTTTTACCCTGTAGACTTTACCCCCCCCCCCCTAAGAAAAACGGCATGGAGAAAGAGAAGACAGCAGGGGAAGAGAGAGTAAGGGAGTCAAGGTTTAACGGGAACTATGTGTGGATTATGCCGAGGGCGAGAGTGCACTATTAGTGTGAGAAACGAGAGAAAGGAAGCCAGGAGCTTATAGCAAGGGTGAGATGTGGGTGAATGGAGGGTTTTAATAGGTTCTGGCTCTCTAGGGAGACGAGAATGTGTGAAATGTGTGGGAAGGGGGATGCAACAGTGGAGCACTGGTTGGAGGAGTGCGTAGAGGTGGAAAGGAGAGGGACAAGCATGGAGGTATTGATACATGAAAGGGGGAACAAAAGGGCAGTAGCATGGGTGAAGGGCGTTTAGGGTAAGATGGAGAAGAAGAGAAGGAAGGATGAAGAGTTTGAATAGTGATACTCAACTAAAAAAAAAACGTTTTCAAAAGTAAAATCTTGAAGTTCGTCAAACTATTAGGTGTACAAATAAGTTCTGCCCGTTTTAAACAACTTTTATTTCATTTATAAAAATCGAACAAAATGCAAGTATTCATTAATATAGTGGCCACTGGCTTCTACTACTGTTCCCGAACGCTCAGGCAATTGATGAGTTTCATGGCGAAAGGAGGTTTGATCTTTTGACGCTATAAAGTCATCCACGATTTTTCGCACTTCAGCTTCAATTTTAATTTGGTGCTCAGCTAAGCTATTTTGTAACGAGCGAAAAAGGTGATAATCGGACGGGGCAATGTCTAGAGAGTAAGCCAGATGCGCCAGAATTTCCAATTGCAATTCTTTTATGATTTGGCGGACCACGGAACTTCTATGTGGCCTAGCGTTGTCGTGCTGCACGGATCTTCGTCCATGTCCTTGCATTTTGTTAGATTTTTACAAATGATTAAAAAGTTGCTTAATACGGGTAGAACTTATTTGTACACCTACTAAATGCTATTTTAGTAGCGTTAATAGATTTTTGATATTTTATTTGAAAATTTTGTTAAAACACACAAGACATACATCTGTAAGGGTACATTTTCATAGATTTTGGAAACGGGAACAATTTTGAACGATGAATTGCTATTCCTATTTTGCTTCGTTTCCGAGAAAAATGAGATTTTGAATCAGTAAAAATTATATTTCTTCAATTTTAGAGATAAGAAACCAATTTTTCTTTACATTGAAGCATAGGAACCTCAATAATCTCATGAAACATGTTCTTTACATAGTCAGTGAACTAAAAATAAATGCTTTTAACAATAAAATGTTTTCGTTAAATTAAATGCTATTTTAGTCGGTTTCGATCGACTTTCTCTATATTTTTGGAAAAATTTATGGAATTAAACAATATAAACATCTGGAAAGTCTATAATTTAATAGATTTCAGGAAGCTGAATAATTTTTAACCATTAACCACTATTCATATTTTACGTCGTTTTCCAGAGGAAACAGATTTTTAACTGTTAAAAGTGAAAACATCTTTTTTCTCAAAAACGCGTTGTACGTTTTTTTTTCTTGGCATAAAATAGCCGGGGGTCATCCCCGAAACACGTACAAAAGAGAAAATGGATGTGCAAGAACTTTTGAGTTGAACCTAATCGAGGTTTTCAATGTTTTGAGACCGGGAAAAATCGGAAAATGACAGTGCATTTGTTTTTTCAACTTTGTTTTTTAATTTTATATTCAATTGTTAACTTTTTCAATCATGAAGATTTGAAATTTTTGATAAAAAACATTTTAAGTTGATAAACTTTAAATGTAAATTTATTCCTAGTTTTCAAAATTGAACTGTAGTTAAGTTTTAATATTAAGCAGTATTTGATTGTTAATTTAAAATGAGCAATTTCAAGTCAAATATTCCAAACTAAATAATTGGAAACTGAATTGCTCGAAATAGAAAGCCTTGAAACGTTGAAATTTCGTAGTGCTAAATTTAAGCTTTGAACATTACGATTTTAATTGTTCCATTTTTTAAAGTTTTAATTTGTAAGTGAAAGTTTTCAATTTTTGTGTATTATTATTATTATAGCAAATGGGCAGGGCCATCTAAGCCCCATAACACTGAGGTTATTCAATGTAACCAATTGTACTGTACCCTTGAATTTAATCTTCTCTGATGAGGTCAGTTTCCGCCATATAGGCATTTATTGCTGTATAGAGGATGTCTGCAAAATCATCTGGTTCACAGAAATGATTTCCAAAATGCTTGACTCTGAGGCTTTCAATCACATCCCAGTCGCAGAGAATATAATATGCTGTCTCCTCACAGAAGCCGCACTTCCAACATAGATGATCGCTGTCGATCTTTATGTTGGTCAGGTGCTTCTTTAAGTGGCCATGGCCCGTGAGCATTTTAACCACTTTTTCCATCTGCTTTATTTCCATGTTTAGGAGTTCTTAAGCGTTTCATAAACATGATTCTTTAATCAACTTTTGAGAGTGCATCATACTTTTAGCCATATTCCAATACCTCGCGTGTTCCTCCAACAGCCACTTTTCAATGGCATGCTTAGACGAAGCATAAGAAGCTCCGCAGTATGGTTCAGGTCCGCTGAGGGCTTTTGTAGCCCTGATTTTTGCAAGTATATCTGCTTTCTCGTCACCTTAAATGTACTCATGATCAGGTATTCAGATCAAGTTGACCGCCTTTTTTCCGGACACTACGAGAAGCTGTTATAGGCAACTCCAAACAAGTCTGGATGTAAACTCTTACGATTGGAGAGCTCTCAAAGCATCTTGACTGTCGCAGCATATTTAAATGTGATGGTAAACAAACCCACGTTTACGAATACCCTTCAGGCCGGTTTCAAAAGCCACGAGTGCAGCTTGAAAAAAGGTAGGCAATTTGCCCAGTGCGACTGTGTTCTCCGCACTCCATTGCCAAGGATGTCTTTTGAGCGGTCCGTATGTCAGACGAGTCCTCTCATTGTAAATAAATTACTTTTCTACTTCTTCTCTGTTTATCATGCCAGTCCTCCCTTTTCGGGAAGATCACCTTGAAGGGATTCATGAACGAGTATTCATTCAGCATGTTATCAGAGTGCATGCAAAGGATTTTATCCCCCGACAATACGCTCTTCATCAAATCATACAGATCAAAGAAAGCGGCATTTGTATAACCTTCTTTTAGGGAAAGTCTGTATGCTTCCACCGTTACCCTCTGCCTAATTAGAAGGTGCAGCGATATCATACCTAAGATGGACTCCGATGTCGCTTTTAAGGTTGTTCTCATTGATCCAGTAATTGCTAGACAAAATACCCTTTGTAGGTACTCCAGCTGTTTCCTGGAACTAACCAAACTGGTTCTCGGCCCCCCGATCAATGAGGCATGAGTTGCAATTGGTCTAATGATTATATATCGTACATAACCAGTAAACTACCTTGGGTTTAAGTGCCCAGGGTTTTCCAACTTCGCCTCTGCAAGCGCAAGAGTCTGCTTTGGCCCTCTTTTACTACCGCATCAACATGTAGTTTTCAGGTTTGTTTACGGTGAAAAATGACATCGACCTTCTTGCCATAGAGCTCAAGGTTCACGAAATCAATTAGTATCCTGCGTCTCGTAAAAACCAACAATTCAGTTTTACATAGGTTAGCAGATAGGCCACGGTCGTTGCACCAATTATCAACAATTTTGCGAGCCTTTTCGCATGAGTTCAACTAAAGTTGCCTCATACATACCATTTGTGTATAAAAACCTGATTCATTTAACCTACGAATTAAGTGATCAATGACATGTGCGCACAGGTTGGAGAATAAAACTCTTCTCTGCCGACTCCCTTTTTTCCCCTTCGCTGTCACGTCACAACCGTGGAGCAAACACTGGACAATTCTGCCGCATAGCATACAGCACTTTCACCTAAAAACAGTGATAACTACACCATGTTCCTCAGCAGAATTGAATATAAATTCCGTATGGGTGTTACTCAAAGCACCCTCTATGTCCAGAAGCTCTACTGTTGTATCATAGCAATAGATAGCCTGCAAAAGTATTTTCTTCCTACATGCGTTTAACATTTGTAAGAATTATACGACCAGCCTCTAGAGCTTCTAGCTCGTGTCGCATTTGGTTCAACTAACTTGCGATTACATAAATTATAATTGATGGATTCCGAGCTTTTGGTATAATGGAGAATTATTAGCGTATTTCGTTGCGATGTGGTACTCGACGCCTTGATTCGATCTGGAATCGTTCTGGAAGTCGCTCCCAAAACCGAAGTCATTCTCAAAGGTGCTCTTTAATTTGTTCACGCAAAGGAGATTTTTAAATCGTCCTGTTAGGCGATATAGTTATAAAAGATATAACAGGTATAGCGATGATTGACGTTCACGGGACAGGCGTTTTGGAGGTTATGTTCAGCCTCAATATAACAATTATCTACCGAAAAGTCCTGATTTGAATGAAGAGTTTGCAGAGGACGAAGAACGTTCACCCCTGAAAAATTCAACTGAGATTAGATCTCCTTCTGAGTTAAGGATCCACAGGAACATGATACTCAAACAGCGATACTTGAAAGACACTCCTGACATTCCAGTAACAAGTGTTGATAAAGAGGATGGAGGACTTGCAAATATTTGATGAACGACTGCTCCCTGATCGAATCTTAGTTACAGCAATATAGGATTGCTTAGCAGAGATTTGGAGTGATATTTTGTTTAAAGGGCTTTTGACTGAGCAGAGGAAAGCACATTTAAAGGGTTTCCCTGCTCCCTTAAACAGCTTAGGGATGGATCCTTCTAAACTTAATTTGGAAGTGAAGGCTCCGGTAGATATTACTATCCAAAAAACGAATGGAGGGGATAGTTGACAAGCACGAGAATATTTCTGCTGAAGGACTGTGCACTGAGTATTTTTCTGGCTACTACTTCGAATCGAGCATGAGAATCCTTCTGGAATTCAGTAGTAGTCGGTAGATGCCTGGTACAAGTTTCATCTATGGTTCGAATTTGCGCACCGATACGTGCGCAAGAGGCTTTGACGGTTGAGGATAAGACGTCTTGTTGGCAATATTCACTTATTTATATTTCTTTAGAAAGAAAGAAACGACCAGAGTCTGAAGTAGTCCAGAAGTAGTCAGAGAAGTAGTCCAATGACCATAGAGTAGTCATTTGAGCGGTCTGAGGGATAAAAAACTTTAAGGGTCCGCCCCCGCAAAACAGTATAGACGGAACTTTCACTCGAGGGGCAACAAACAGCAGAGATACAACTACAGCCGAAATGAGGGGCCAGCTTTTCCGGACTGTCGGCTTTATTTAAGAATTCAGAGAAAGTGATACGACAATCTCCGTCGACTGAACAATCTTGGTCATAACAGTAAAGACTTAAGCTGAGGGATACAATCAATGTGTTATTAAGGAAAGGTGCGATAAAGGAGTATAAACCTGTCCTCAGCGATTCTTGTTAAGGATTTTTATTATTTCCGGGTCAGATAACAGGGATAGATTAATTTTGAACTTGCTGATGTATCCGGTAATAACCATCCTCCGAGTGAGGTTGCGCTTCTGTTATCTACATAGATGACATTTTATATATTGGGAACAGGTTCGTGGAATATCAGAACAATGTCTATTGAATTGCCACAAGGTGAAAATGTCAAAGTTAAAACACAGATTGTGAAATTTTCCAACCCGAAGAAGTGCACTATTAGAGAGTTCGCTGCCTCAATGTGTACTTTAGGTTCATGCTGTTCTGCATTAACACACAGTTGGTTTTATATGAAGAATTTTGAATCAGTTAAGTTTTTAGCTTTATAAGCCAATGATGGTAATTTTTAAGCCTGAATGTTCTTTTCCAGACAAATTAGAAACGGACTTTGAGTGGTGGTTGGATTTCAAGTAATTTACAGGTTTTTCAAGGTTTCCACGTGAAATCGCCACCCTGTTGTGTTACAAATTTTTTGTATGTTTTTGTTAGGAGCAGTACCCAGTTTTATATTTAAAAATACCTTTTTGACCTTGAAATTTTTCAAACAAGAAGCAAGTGAGGAAGTTTTCGAAGATGGAATTATAAGCGACGATATAGACATACAGACTGCTAACCAACTTTCGTTAAGCTAAATATTGTAGAAATTTAAATACTAATGTTTTTGTGGATTTAATTATCCACTGTATATATATATATATATATGTATAGACTGTACGTTGTCACCTCCGTGTAGTTCACCCTACGTTCTCGCCTCCGCTTTTTTCCGTGAAAATATTTGAAATTTATATGCATATATACGTTGAGGGGGGCCTTCTGATCAGGTTTCTCAAAAGAGGGGTAACAATTTTTCATTTTGGAATTTATATATATTTGTGATACTGGATGTACGAAGTGACCTCCGCTATATATAAGGAAGCGCGTTAGACGTTATACGTACTCACCTCAAGCGGTGTTGCCACGTCTGGGAGGTAGAATTCTTACCTGGCGTCCATGTCTCCCAGGTATCTATGTGACCTGACAATTGATTCATAATCAGAGAACTAAGCTCATTCGAAATATCATTAGTTTAGAAGAAATTATTTTTTAAACAGTTATTTATTATAATATGTCGCTTCAGAGATCTCTCGTAAATTCGTTTTTGGCGCTAATTATGATTTGCTTGCGGTTTTTTAAATTCAAATTTCTACTGATACATTAAATACTAATTTATACTGACAATTATATGCCTAAAGAAATTGTTTAAACAATTTACTATTGTTTTTAGCAATTTTCGCTTAGAATAGAGTTCGGAAGTCGCGTGTTTTTTTTAAATTGCACTTTTTTTCCAATTTTCAATGAGAGCGAGTTGATACATAATTTATGTTGATAAAAAAATTGTTTAACATATTTGTTATTATTGTTAAAGATATTCTCTTTCAATAATGCTAGAAACCGCTGTTTTTTCTAAAACTTGTAACTTTTTGTCCACTTATCACTTGAAATGAGTTAATATTCATTTTGGTTCAGAAGAAAATTGTTTAAACAAATTACTATTGTTATTAGCTATCTTCTCTTAGATAAATGCTAGAAAGTTGCAGTTTTCTCTAACATTTTTGACTTTTTTTCTAATTTCTGATTAAAGTAAAGTGATATCCAACCAAATTTAACAAAAATAATTGATCGAACAATTTATTATTATTGCTAATGATATTATCTTTGCTTCATGGTAGAAAGTTGCTGCTTTTCTGAAATTTGCAATTATTTGTCTATTTTTCACCTGGAGTGACCTAATAATCATTTGACTTGAGCAAAAATAATTGTACGAACAAATTATTGTTGTTTATAACTACCTTCATCTATATTATTGCCAGATAGTTGCGGTTTTCTTCTGAAATTTTTAACTTTTTGTCCACTTTAAACTTAGTGAGGTGGTAGAACTAGGTCATTTAATGACTTGTGGAAGTTTTGTTTTACATTACAACAAGAAGTTTATTGTAAAACGTAATAGAAAAATTTGGAGTTGCAAATATTTTAATATTAGCTCCGGAAGGGGAAAGGGGGGGATCCTTCCTGGGAGAAAATGCGTCTCGTCGGAGACAATATACAATTGAGGTTGGTCTAAATTTGTTACCGGAAATTTGTTTCAATACACACAAAAAATACATTTTTTCGGTTTAAAAAAAATGATATTCAGAGGTGTCGCAAGCCCTTGAAGTTTAGTACGTATTTCCCATCAGGAAAAGAGACGTTTTTGTACATTTTATTTAGAATCGTCAATATTAGCTGAATGGAGTTGAAACTCAATACTTCTCTTCACAAATAGCCATAGAATACAAGTCAAATATATTCATTATCAAATATCACCCACCTAAGTCTGTTTTATAGGGTCCCAAAAAAACCCATACGTGAAAAAATGGGTTTTGCGAGTTTTTAGCGCTAATCATGATTTTTTGGGGTTTTTAAACAATGCTAGACAATTCTATTTTGTTTTTAATATTTCATTTTGTGTTCAATTTTCAATTAAAGGCAGTTCAACGAACATAATTTTTCAAATAATTTTTAATTGTTTATAACTATCTGCACTCAGATAAGTGCTAAGAGTAATGCTAGAAAGTTTTTTTTTGTAATCTTGTTTTTGCTTTGACTTTTCAGTGATGAACAAATAACAAGTGAACCTCAACAAAAATAATTTTTGAAATGATATTTTACTTTTTTAAGTGAATTATTTTTGCTCTTTTCGCAATGTTTGAAAAAATTATTAACAAAAAAGCTATCTTACACAAGAGACACAAACAAGGAATGAAATAGAGTAGGTGGGAGGACTAGGTCTGCATATGACTTGTAACAATTTTGTGTTCAATTATAACCAAAAGTTCATTGCAGAGCGTAGAAGAAAAATTTGTAATTGAACATATTTTGATATCAGACCCCCCCCCCCCCCAGCAAAATATACTCACGAAAAAAAAAGATTGTTCAAAATATGTTTTTCTCTCATGTTTATATAGTATTCGTTCATAACTAACAAGGCAAAGCAAAGTCAACCATTTCAGAAAAAAACCGGAACTTTCTAACACTTATCTGAGAGGAGATAGTTTTTAAAAATAGTAAATTGTTTAAACAACTATTTTCATTAACTTGCATTGATTATCACATCACTAAGTGAAGGGTGCCAAAAAGTTAAAAATTTCAGGAAAAAAGCGCAACTATCTGACATTAATATATATGATATTAATATAGTTTTCAAACTAGAATGAAAAGATCTATCAGAGTAGAAAAGAACATGTAAAATTTCTCTGTTGTTTTAGATACTGCACATATCGATTTTTTCCTCTCGATAAATTCTTGATAAAGGGCATCACAGGTTTTGAAAGTTCAAATACTCCCATCTTTAGAATGAAATTTTCTTTAAATTTGTGAAATACGTGTCGTCTAAAATCCTTTAAAAAAAAAACATATTTCTTGCAAAAATGATTCTATGCCTTGAGCATGCACAGCCTGCCCGTCTGGAAATTAATTCAGCCAACTAAAATAATGATACAATATTACATACATATTGAAAATGGTAATTTAGTTACACTATCAAATCATTTAAAATTGCAAAATTTGCTGAGTTGTTTGGTTTCAATGTTAAATACAAATATTTTCTGCTTTTTTCCAATTTAAATGGTGCAATTTAAAAAATTGGAAGCATAGCGATCTTCTTTTGCATTATATTTAAAAATATCCAACGTAATAATATTTAAACTTTTAGTTGAAGATTTTCACGAATGAATCATTTCAAATATATTTGATTGGAAGATTCAAAGAATGAATAATGATTCTGAATGAAGTGTTGAAAGCTAAACGATTTATATTTAAAAAGTTAGAAATTATATGTTACTTAGAATCAAAACAGATGCAAATTGTTTGATATGGAATTGAGACCTTGGTAATTCAATAAATTGTTTGAATTCTGACTGGTTAAAATTTTAGAGTTTCCAATTCTCATGTTGAACGCTGAATTTTCCATCTTTCTCTTTCAACAGTATTAATTTTGCAATTGAAATTGAATTGTTGGAATTTAGAAAAGTATGGTTGACAATTTGCAGAATATTAATTTTGAGACGATTTTAATGTACTTGAAACAATTTAAAATTTAAAGGTGAAGAGTATAAAAACGTTATAATATCGCAATTCTAAGTAATTGAAAATTGAATCAGTTCTAAATGATTTGAGATTTGCTCAATTTTCAACGCTCCGTATTAGAAATGTTTTTATTTTTATTGTTGCGTACTCAAAATTTCTTCATTTCTTACATTTTTTTAGAATAATTCAATTGTAAAGGTCTATATAATTGAAAATTTTTTCAGCTTATACTAACAATTTGAAATTCTGAAATTTCAGAAGCTTTGACTTTGAACGATTCAATTCAGTTTATCAGTTTTTAATTGTAGAATTATAATCAGTTTTAATTTTGGATTGTTGAAATTCCAAAGTTTAAAATTTTTAATTATTATTATTCGAACGCTTCGAATGATAAATAACACAACTCGATTTTAGTTGAATTTAACATGATCCAACTTTAAAAATAGATTTTTCAATTATGAACGCTTTGAAGTAGTACTGATACGACAAAAACTCCTTTCTAATGAAACTGTCCAATTTTGAAAACTTTCTTTCAAAATTTTACTATTTTTAGAGCATCTGATGAAAAATTTCCCAATTCAAAGTTATTCAATTCTAAACGCTCTTATTAAGAAGTGATACAAGTTAAATTCTTTTCTATTACATTAGAAATATTGTGCTTTTGTCCAAATTTCACCTAGGTCATCTAAAATTGTTTGATTTGGAACGTATTTAATTTAGAATAGTTTAATATATACCTTTTTTTAATTCCAAATGCTTCTAATCAGGAATGATGAATTATTGTTTCGGAAAATTGTTGATACCTTGATATTTGAAGAAATTTATTAACGTATTTTGGAATTTTTTCAATGTTATGAAATAAAAATCCAGGCATTTACAGCCAGTTCATAAAAAATGCACGTTCCCTCTTGAAATATTTTTGAAAAGTTTTCGCTGATTGCCTCAAATAACATCTCCAAAGTTTTCAGTATATAAATATATAAATAGTACCAACGGCTAATATAACACAAATTTATTCATAATACTTCAAATTCATCTATTCTTTATTTCCATCTTAGGCTTTGGGTTATAAGACATTTTCGATTTTCTTTTCGACAACAGATCCTTCAGAATTGCACTATTTTAATTTGTAACACTTATTGGCTAAACATTTTGAAGAGAACATTCGAAATAAAATATTTTCAAATTAGAATATTCAAAAATGAAGAAATCTACATTTCAATCGTATACTGACTACTGTTGCAAATTTGTATAATTTCCAAACAGAAGCCTCAATAATTCTTGATATATTTCAACTTGAATATCGCTTAAAAATTGAATATATTATGTTGAAAGAGTGCTAAAATCATCAATTTGAGAAAAAAGTAATTTTCTTTATTACTAAATATATATCATCCATTATTCAGTTTTATAGTATACGCTAAACAAATAGAAATTAGAAGGATGATCTACGAATATTAGGGGGTTAAACCTAGATATTAAAATTTAAAAATTAAATTAAATTTTAATTTTTTTCCAAACTAAATTTAATCAAATAAAATAATTTTAAATTAAATTAATTGAATTCAAAAAATTTTCAAATCCATAGTTTGAAACAGAATATACTGTTGGAACTCGATTTGAACAAAACAATAGGTACCCAATAGGGCTGTTGTTTTTCCTTTCGGAAGGTGCAATATTTCAGTTGCAGTTTATGGCGAGGGGGAAGGGTTCCGGCATGAAGGCGACATTGCCACCTCAGGTAGTGCACCTGTCTCTTCAAAAGTGTCTAAATTTCTGGGACACGATGGCGACGAAATTATACCTACCTTTTTAAACCATCTTCAGTCTAGAGGGATTTGTGAGATTCGCCATATATCCGAACCTATTAATTTCTATTTACTACTTTTTACGGTAAGCTCGGTAAATAATAAAATTCTTCTCCAATTCAGCAGTAGAGTGGGTCCAAAATAAATACTTTTGGAATTTGATATCGCTACAATGCGTAAAATTAGCGTATTAGGGTTCTAAAAAAGTATAATTAATTTGACATCGATCCACGTGCAGCTTGGTTACCTATGCTCGAAAAAAAGGTTAAAAAATTTTCTTATTTGCAGAGTTTTAGACTTTTCTTGAGGTTTATATTTCTTTGCATACCTAAATTTCAGAAAAATCTTCTCAATTTTTTGGAGATTCAAATCAATCATTTTTCTGAAAAAAAATTTCCATTTACTTTTCAAAATGTTGATTTTGGTATTTAATGAAATAATCTTTATAACTTGTGGATCAAACATTCTTCTGAACACGTGTAAGGGTTTTGAAATGTAAATTCACAATACCCACTAGTCGAAATTAGAATAAAAGTAATTGTTTATTTTATTTTTTTTATTCCTGGGCCTTGTCGATTTTTTTCTGGAGTATTTCTATGCTTACAAATTCCTGACATGCTCAAGAAAATTATAAAATCACAAGTGAAGTTGATAATTCTATTAAATAACAAATTCCAAATTTATGAAGACCACTGTAATTGTAATTTCGACTTCTGAGTCTAGCGCATTTTTTTCTAGTGTATTACTAATTTAAAAAACTCCAAACATAGAAAAAAAATTCTAAAATCACAAGTGAAAAAATGTATCATGTCGAATAACAAATTCCAAAATTTTAAAAATGACTGTGAATCTCATTTCGACTCCTAGATCTTGTGGATTTCTTTCTAGTGCATTTCTATATTTAAAAAGTCCATACATGCTCGAAAAAATCTTTAAACCAAATCTTCTAAAGATAATTTCACTAAATACCAAACACAACATTTTAAACATTGGCTGTTTTACCAATTTTGACTCCTGAGGCTTCAGGCCAGTGGAATTAGACATAAAAATTGAGTCAATTTAGAAAAATTCCGAAGTTCTTAAAAAAAAAGGTACATTTGTGTTTTAATATGTTTAACGTGGTCGGGTCGCCATTTTGTTTCAAAAAATTAACTTTCAAAGTTTTCCCCCCATTTCTCCACGAAAATTCAAAACATTTTGCAAACTTGAGTAACTATAAGCTCAGTCTCTATCCTGTATTAAATTTTCAAAACGTTCTTGATGCGGCAACATTGTTAATTATAAACAAATTAACATTTTGTTAATCACTCCTGAGCGAAAATACCGAAGGTTATTCACAATGGTGTTTCTTCTTTTTTTCCATTGAAAAGAAACTATTGTATGATTTGCAAAACTAAATACATAACGCAAATTATCGTTTTTAATATAATTGTTACATTTATTGCAATTCGACTCCTAGAATTTCAGCGAAAATTGCGAAGATTGCGTTTTTGGGTAGAAAATGTTAGGAGTGTCGTGATCTGAAAATTATCAAATTTAAAAAACGTTGTTTGGCCGGCAAAAATATTAAAGTTGCAATTGAACAAATTAGTTACTTTTGTAATCTAGCGAAAAATTACAAACATTTTGCAAATCGCACTGAGTGATAAATAACTTATTACCAACGTCATATTATATTTGGAATTTATTTACAACTTGGCAATTTGACTCATAAAATTCCTGCGACAACAGCAAATGTTGCGTTTTCGGGTAGCAAATGTTGGAAATGTCAAAATCTTAGAAATATTAAATTTGCAAAACTTTGCACGACCCTTTTGGGAAAATTTCGTGGCAGTCTTGAATCATGCTGAAGCCAGTACAGTTTTTCTCAAGCCTGTCTATTCACGCAAAACTAGCCTGGCGCTACACTGGCGCTGTCTAGTTTTGCTGGGTGCTGGATTTAAACCTTTTTGCTGTCTAGTCCTAGTCTTGGCGCTATCTAGGAGTTCGTTACGAATTTGAATATATAAAGATTGTTCCGATTTCAGCTAGTTTCTAGATAGAATCACGGTTTGGACTCAAGCAAAAATTACAGAGGTGAATTCAGAAAATAATCATTTTTGAATAAAAGATTGAAGAAATTACAATACGCAATTGCACAGATGCTCCAGCAATAATTAATTGTACACTTTTACATATTTAAGATAGTAAGCAATAATTGTGGAAGGTGATCGAAATCTTAATACAAGAACTGTATTTTTAAAAACGATTTTTTTAAGAATGTTCAAAAACATTTTCTTTTAATTGAATCATAGGTATAGCAGAGTTTTAATAAATTTTTATTAAATTTATAATAATTATAATATGTATAATGCTATGTATAATATTGACGATATTCCAAAAAATCAAATATTATTATAAATGACTCATTTAATTTATTGTAATTATTTATTTATTGCGTGAAGGATAATTAAGCCTAACGTATTAATTATTTGAAATAATAAACAATCATCATTTCATAGTCTAATCGCAAGTCAAATCATACAAACGCTATTATTCTCAATGATTTATTCACACATCAAGCACTTTGAATGTTTAAAAATTGTACATGTTTTATTGAATTAATATTGGGATGTAATGAATTGAATTGCATATCCGACAGAATGGAAGAAAATATAACTTTTAGATGGCCGAGGTATTAAGGCGACGGGAAAAAGTTACAACAATATAATAGGATATATATATATCAGAATGCCATCAGAATATCAGAAGTTCGACATCCGGCGTATGTACAAGAGATTTGCGGAAACTCATTTCTTCTTTTTTTTTTGTTTACAAAAACTTTTTTATATTTTCAATCAACTGGAAAATCTATATATTGGACTTTTATCGTATAAAAAATAATTGTATTATTTAATTGTTCATTTTTTTTTTATCAAAATAGCCGATCTGCCTAGAGACTAGTCGATCCGAGCGTTATATCCCAGTCTAGTCACTGGACAGTCAGCCTGTGGCGCGCCAGTGTGGACTCAAGGCGGACTAGACAGAAACAATTCAGCGCCACCAAATTTTTTCAAACGAGTACCGACAACAATATTGAAATTACAATTAAAAAAATTAGGTACTTTGTTAAACTAGCCAAAAAATACAAACATTTCAAGTCCCGGAAGTTGGAATCACAACATTGTCATATCGATATGGGCGCTATGTTATAAGTGAGTGCTTATTTTTTGCTAATTTATGCTGCAGAAAAAAATTTTGTGCCCGGTAATTTTGGTGAAAAATATGTAGTCATGCTATGTTAAGTGCTCCTCTATTCGTGCTATGCACAAAATCCGGGCACTTTTTTTTTAACAAAAACGTGTAGACATGCTGGATTCAGATGACTCTTGTATGTGACACTCGGCAACTATAAGTGGAATCACATTGTACTTGGCGCAGGAATTCAGTGCTTATTTAGTGCTCATATACACGGAGAAAAATGGATGTTTAAACGTAACATCTAGATCTTCAGGGTTAACATATTTTATGTTTAACTATAGGACAGCAATCTAGATGTTCAAAGTTAGGATCTGTAGATATTAAAAACTGAGATGTTACTCTGAAACATCCAAAATGTTCAACCTGAAATATCCGAAATATTACATGTATGGTTATGGCAACTCACGGCTGTAAATATTTGAGGAATTTACTTATTTCTGAGCATTTAAGGAATTAATTGATAACTTATTTGTGAATTTAATACTAAACTTGAATTTTCGTACATGAACGAAAAACAGATACAGGGTATGAAATGCCGATCAGATAATACATTCAGTCTAGCTGAGGTTATGTTTAATATTTTTAATTCAAAATAAAAAATAAAAACGGGGTAAGTCAAATGTTCAAAGGTGTTCGAGTCAATATAACCTCAAACTTAAGAACATTGTTCCGTCCTGTTATACAACTTTAATTAAGGATAGCTAATTTTGATTCTTTGAAGATGTTCAAAAATTGTAATATTCCATAATTGTAATATCGAAATTATATAGCCGTCAAATATAGTCGTGAAATTCGAATGCGCAATGCGCATGCGTTCAGATGATTTTAACATCTGAATATGTTCCAGTTTAACATAAAAATATTTTTACGCCTAATATCTCAAAAAGATAGTAGATGTTTGGCATGAATATCTGCATGTTAGGCGGAACAATCTTACCCTTTGAACATCTACATTTAAACATCCATTTTTGTCTGTGTATGCCGCAAAAAATAAATTTTGTGCCTGGTAATTTTAGTTAAAAACCTGTATTAATGCTAACTTCAGCTAAAGCCACAACTCAGCATGTGAAACTAGACAACTATTAGTGATATAATATTTCGGTCATTTGAATGTTGAAAACTTGAATTACGTATAGTTGCCATGAAATAATAATAAACGTGATATCATTTCCATATAAGTTTCAGATATCACGCAGTCCTTTGAAAACATAGAATCGCACATGAGGATTATTCAATTGGACGGTTTCATAATCCATTATCATGAAAGAAATCTAAAAAAGAGAGAACTCATGGAGCACTCATGGAGTGAAAAGATTTTTTTTATCAATAATTGATTGGACATTCCAGTATTTTTTCTTTAGAATACGTATCTGAAGGCGAAAATGTTCTATCTTCTCGCGTTTTTCATAAAAACAGGTTTAAAAAGCGAAAATGACCTGATGTTTACGCAACATGGTTTTTTGTTTTTTATGTGACACTGAACATTGAATTTTGAACATCTCCGAAAATATTGCTACTACGAAATAAATAATGTAAAATTTCTGAATCAGTGCCAAAAAATACATAAATAAATGCCATAAAAGTCAAATAAATAAGAATTTTATATTTTTTTGTGACGTACTGTAATACAATATAAATTATTAATAATAAAATTATTTTTTTAAATCTGCACGCTGCATGGGTGCGCTTCTTTTAGGTCTCGCGCTTTGCGCTCAGTCTTTGTTCTTCCGCCGCGTTTGTGCATAAACCGTTTACAATTACAGATCGAACCTTTAAGATCTGTAATTTGGTGATTGCGCCCGGGACTTCTGTTTTGCGTGAAAGTGTTTGCCGTTAAGAATTTCACTGTACCTAGCTTGTGTCGCTTTTTCATAAATTCAAATTTGTGGTTTTTAATGTAATTTGTTGCCATTAAAACGCAAATTACGAGCCTCATCAAAAACTGATTAGAGAAAATTTCTAGATTTTATTTAGGCAAAAAATTTAACATTCAGCATTTAATTCGATCTTGCGTCATTATTCTAACAATTAAAATCTTTCTTTTCAATGTTATTTTTCACAATGAAAATAAAAGCAAGTATTATGTTATAAACGCGAATTATTGGCATTCCTGAATGCTTTGGCCTATAAGATAATTTTGAACATCCACCTCTGAACATACTTGTTATATTTATTTATTCTTATTTATAAATGTACAGAAATGGGTATTCACATTTTATTAGTTAGTTCATATCATCAAGTAAATGCTATTACTTTGCGATAAAAAAAGATAATAATTCTTCGAACCAGTAAAAATTGTTTGAACAATTGGCTGTAGGTTGAAAAATCCATGAAGTAAGCGAAAGTAATGAAACTTATTAAAATTAAATTAATAATTTTAATCATGTTCCGATCACCTTACACTGATAGAAATTTCTATAGCGATTTTACTATAAATGTAATGGAAGCAATATGCATATATGTGTAGTAAATTTAATATATCATCATCTTGTAAAATTAATATGCATGTATAGTAAAACAAAGTGCGTGAAAGTTAAAAGTTCTTTGATGCACACAAATCTTGTCAAATATTTAATACTAAATTAATAACCTACAATTCATCGACTAAATTCATATTTATATTCAAAGTGCAACGTACGGGTGGGATTTTCTTCAAAATTCACTGTAAATGTTAGAATTTTAACGAAAAAACCGCTGCTTTTAGGTTAGGTCTCTTATTTATTCGCTTAATTGAACTTTTCCACCTGAAACCCAGTATATTTCATGTTTAACTAGAAAAAAGCATTATGCTTTATTATTAAGAATTGAAAATTACTGCCAAATTAATTTTAATTTGTGTAGAGTAAAATTACCTAAATTTTTAAGAGTTGAAAAGTATACATGTATATCAAATTTACCATGCAGCCTCTCAATTACTATTTCATAGACCGAGTTTTTAGATTTACTATACAAATGAATAGTAAATGTATATTAAAATTGCAAACATTGTTAACACTGTACAAAAATGATTGAAAAGAATATTCACTTTAAAAAAATGTTCACGCAATTCATGAATTGTATATTGTTACTCGTTTTTTTCAAAGGTTTCCTTTTTTTCTACACCGGCAGTTATTTAATTGCTTTCGAAAACTTTTTCAGAGAAACGAGAAACCTTCAAAAAACCTCAAAAATTATATATAATGCAATGTATTCGTGCCACATTAATAATCCAATAAAAAAACAGTAAATCTATTACAAACTGTATAGCACCCTTCAATAGTAAGAGAAAATCCTCGTGCAACACATTGAGAATTTAATCTGGGGAATAAATAAAAAAATATCAGTTTGTTTATCATTATCAATGTTTCAGGGTAGTAAACAGTTTGCAAATCTAATATGATGTTAGCACTAAGTTAATTATCACTCAGTACGATTAGCGCAACGTTTTGCAAATTTAATATTTGTTAGATTTCGACTCGGAAGTGATAAACAAAATAATAATTCGTTTATAATTCATAACGTTTCCAATTGGAAACAGTTTGCAAATGTAATATGATGTTGGTAATAAGTTGTTTATCACTTAATACGATTTGTAAAATGTTTGTAATTTTTCGCTAGTTTATAAAAGTAACTGATTTGCTTAATTGCAATTTTATTATTATTTCCGGCAAGTGATTCACATCGACACGAGAAACTCAACTGTTTCACTCGACGTCGTTCGTTATCAGCCCCTTTTTTCGAACGATCATCTCGTGTATTCATTTGTTAAATTTATAATCGTATCGTCTCATTTTTCGAAAGATATCGAACGAGGTCCTTGAAAATAATCGAGAAACGTCACTTGTGACAGCCTTTCAGTGACAGAGCTCTGCTGCCAAAGATTATTTGGATTTAACGTTTAATTTAACGTTAAATCTGTTCATCTTAAATTTTTAATTTAACGATTAAACACAATCTGGAGAAGGATGGAAGAAGATACAAGCTATGTAGGGAAAAGAAAATCTACGGGGTGGATACATAATTTTAAATAAGCAACAATACTGAAAAATAATAAAATACTAATAATAATGTATTCTAAGTAAAATCTAAAATAATAAACTTATATAAACAATAAGAATTATCATTCGAAATTCATTTGAGATATATTTTTGAATATATTATATAATTCAATCTTCTGAGTAATGAACTGATGATTGATGAAGATTCATCTGAATCGTAATCAGTGACAAAAAGAAGGAGAAAGGAAGTATTTTTGAATGCGGATACACGGATAAAAAGAAATTCGCGAAATGTAAGGCTTGCTCTGCACAAAAGTTGGAAATTATAATGAAAATAATGGATGGGAATACAACTGGAACTACCTGATATTTAAAAAAATTCCATGCTGAGGAATAAGAGAGCCTTTTCTAACAGTGCAGACCAGCAGCCAAAAGAAGTATTATTGATAAGCATTTAAACATAATATAATTAAAATTTTACATTCTATCACTTTTAGCAAGAAATTCAATAATTTTAAAATGCATTTTGTATAATTTTTCAATTTCAATAAATTTCAAACAAATTTATATTTTTCAAAGAAATTAGAAGCCGAAAAATTAATTTGTACTCTCTTTGAAGCCTGTTTTAATGGAAATATGATTTTTGTAAGAATCTTACAAAACATTACTTTCAATGAAATAAATCATTTTTTGACAAAAAAAAGTAGTAAGCAACTTTCTACATTATTTTTTTCATACAGTAAATCGAAGATTAATATTATAAGTTTGAAACTAGCTGTGATTTCGATCTCGAGTGTTTCCACTTTGTTTGTATTTATAATTATATGGTGCTCATTTCACGAGCACTTTGCTTCCCGTTAGAAAATATATTTGCTTCCTCATAGAGGAAGCATTAGTTATCTTTTTTAATAATATACAAACCAAAGTCTTCATTTGCTCAATTTAAAGATAGAAATTTACAAAAAATACAAAATTACAAAATAATACAAAAAATGTTTTACATACAAAGACAAATCAGACAAATCAAATGTTGTATTTGAAATAATAATTTTTCGAGCTGGAAAAGGGAAAGGAAAAGTTCCGTCGCGCCCTATCCCTTTCCCAGCTTTATGATTTCCTTACAAAAATGGCCAGAATTACTCTATTTGAGAATTTATGATCAAAAAGTCTTTTCTATTCCTGCGTCAACTTTGAATTATGTCGATGAAAAAAGTTTGTCTGTTTAAAACTGATGATTCAGATATTATAAATGAGCATAACTTGACAAATCTTCAATAAAGTTTATTATTATTACAGAGCAATCGATGCGCTTCGAATCAAGAAATCTTCTCCGTTCTTGCATTAATTTTGAATTATGTTATTGAAAAAAGTTTTACTACATATGAAAAGCCGTGCTTTCAAATATCATGCATTACCATAGCTGCCTTGCTCTTCAGTAAAATGTATTAATGTTATAAGTCAATCGATTCGTCTTGAATCAACACAACTTTTCTATTCACACATCAACTTTAAATTACGAGAATGAGAAAACTTTTA